>CM050168.1:176636521-176686521 GCA_027410445.1 Discoglossus pictus | reverse complement strand
GGATGAGAGAGAGAGAAAAGAGAAGTGACAGAGAGAAGGGAGAGAGAGAGAGCTGGGAATATAGTATAAAGTACTGACAGTGTAATAAAGAGAGGAAAGGATGAGAGAGAAAAGAGAAGGGACAGAGAGAATCGAGAGAGAAGAGAGAGAGATAGAAAACAGAAAAGACAGAGAGAGAAGAGAGAGAGAAGAGAGAGAGAGATAGAAAATAGAAAAGACAGAGAGAGAAGAGAGAGAGAGAGAGAAGAGAGAGAGCTGGGAATATAGTATAATGTACTGACAGTGTAATAAAGAGAGGGAAGGATGAGAGAGAGAGAAAAGAGAAGTGACAGAGAGAAGGGAGAGAGAGAGAGCTGGGAATATAGTATAAAGTACTGACAGTGTAATAAAGAGAGAGAAGGATGAGAGAGAAAAGAGAAGAGACAGAGAGAGAAACAAGAGAGAAAAGAGAGTGAGACAGAGAAGAGAGAGAGCTGGTAATAAAGTATAAAGTACTTACAGTGTGATAAAGAGAGGGAAGGATGAGAGAGAAAAGAGCAGTGACAGAGATAATAGAGAGAGAAGAGAGAGAGAGAGATAGATAGAAAATAGAAAAGACAGAGAGAGAAGAGAGAGAGAGAAGAGAGAGAGAGCAGGGAATATAGTATAAAGTACTGACAGTGAGAGGGAGAGAGCTAAGAATACAAGTACTGATAGTATAAGAAGAAGAGTGCAGTATGGAAGAGAGAGGGAGAGAGAGCTAGGAATAAAGTACTGACAGTATAAGAAGAAGAGCGCAGTATGGAAGAGAGAGGGGGAGAGAGCTAGGAATAAAGTAGTGACAGTATAAGAAGAAGAGTGCAGTATGGAAGAGAGAGGGAGAGAGAGCTAGGAATAAAGTACTGATAGTATAAGAAGAAGAGTGCAGTATGGAAGAGAGAGGGAGAGAGAGCTAGGAATAAAGTAGTGACAGTATAAGAAGAAGAGTGCAGTATGGAAGAGAGACAGGGAGAGAGCTCGGAATAAAGTACTGACAGTATAAGAAGAAGAGTGCAGTATGGAAGAGAAGAGGAGAGAGCTAGGAATAAAGTACTCACATTATAAGAAGAAGAGTGCAGTATGGAAGAGAGAGGGAGAGAGAGCTAGAAATAAAGAACTGACACTGGACGAAGAAGAGTGCAGTATGGAAGAGAGAGGGAGAGAGAAAAAGGAATAAAGTACTGACAGTATAAGAAGAAGAGCACAATATGGAAGAAAGAGGAAGAGAGAGCTAGGAAGAAAGTACTGACAATATAAGAAGAAGAGCGCAGTATGGAAGAGAGAGAGGGAGAGAGCTAGGAATAAAGTACTGATGGTATAAGAAGAAGAGCACAATATGGAAGAAAGAGGAAGAGAGAGCTAGGAAGAAAGTACTGACAATATAAGAAGAAGAGTGCAGTATGGAAGAGAGAGAGGGGAGAGAGCTAGGAATAAAGTACTGACAGTATAGGAAGAATAGTGCAGTATGAAAGAGAGAGGAGGAGAGAGCTAGGAATAAAGTACTGACAGTATCAGAAAAAGAGTGCAGTATGAATGAGAGAGGGGAGAGACCTAGGAATAAAGTACTGAGAGTTTTAGAAAAAAGAGTGCAGTATGGATGAGAGAGGAAGAGAGAGCTAGGAATAAAGTACTGCCAGTATAAGAAGAAGAGTGCAGTATGGAAGAGAGAGGGAGGGAGAGCTAGGAATAAAGTAGTGACTGTATAAGAAGAAGAATGCAGTATGGAAGAGAGAGGGGGAGAGAGCTGGAAATAAAGTACTGACAGTATCAGAAAAAGAGTGCAGTATGAAAAAGAGAGGGGAGAGACATAGTAATAAAGTACAGAGAGTTTGAGAAAAAAGAGTGCAGTATGGAAGAGAGAGGGGAGAGAGCTAGGAATAAAGAAGTGACTGTATAAGAAGAAGAGTGCAGTATGGAAGAGAGAGGGGGAGAGAGCTGGAAATAAAGTACTGACAGTATAGAAAGAGTGCAGTATGGAAGAGAGAGGGAGAGAGCTAGGAATAAAGTATTGACAGTATAAGAAGAAGAGTGCAAAATGGAAGAGAGAGGAGGAGAGAGCTGGGAATAAAGTACTGACAGTATAAGAAGAAGAGTGCAGTATGGAAGAGAGAGGGAGAGAGAGCCAGGAATAAAGTACTGACAGTATAAGATGAAGAGTGCAGTATGGAAGAGAGAGGGACAGAAAGCTAGGAATAAAGTACTGACAGTATAGGAAAAAGAGTACAGAATGGAAGAGAGAGAGAGGGAGAGAGCTGGGAATAAAGTACTGACAGTATAAGAAGAAGAGTGTAGTATGGAAGAGAGACAGGGAGAGAGCTAGAAATAAAGAACTGACAGTATAAGAAAAAGAGTGCAGTATGGAAGAGAGAGGGAGAGAGCTCGGAATAAAGTACTGACATTATAAGAAGAAGAGTGCAGTATGGAAGAGAGAGGGGGTGAGAGATAGGATTAAAGTACTGACAGTATAAGAAGAAGAGTGCAGTATGGAAGAGAGAGGAGGAGAGAGCTAGGAATAAAATACTGACAGTATAAGAAGAAGAGTGCAGTATGGAAGAGAGAGGAAGAGAGAGCTAGTAATAAAGTACTGACAGTTTAAGAAGAAGAGTGCAGTATGGAAGAGAGAGAGGGAGAGAGCTTGGAATAAAGTACTGACAGTATAATAAGAAGAGTGCAGTATGGAAGAGAGAGGGAGAGAGCTAGGAATAAAGTATTGTCAGTATAAGAAGAAGAGTGCAGTATGGAAGAGAGAGGGGGAGAGAGCTGGAAATAAAGTACTGACAGTATCAGAAAAAGAGTGCAGTATGAAAAAGAGAGGGGAGAGACATAGTAATAAAGTACAGAGAGTTTGAGAAAAAAGAGTGCAGTATGGAAGAGAGAGGGGAGAGAGCTAGGAATAAAGTAGTGACTGTATAAGAAGAAGAGTGCAATATGGAAGAGAGAGGGGGAGAGAGCTGAAAATAAAGTACTGACAGTATCAGAAAAAGAGTGCAGTATGAAAAAGAGAGGGGAGAGACATAGTAATAAAGTACAGAGAGTTTGAGAAAAAAGAGTGCAGTATGGAAGAGAGAGGGGAGAGAGCTAGGAATAAAGTAGTGACAGTATAAGAAGAAGAGTGCAGTATGGAAGAGAGAGGGGGAGAGAGCTGGAAATAAAGTACTGACAGTATAGAAAGAGTGCAGTATGGAAGAGAGAGGGAGAGAGCTAGGAATAAAGTATTGACAGTATAAGAAGAAGAGTGCAAAATGGAAGAGAGAGGAGGAGAGAGCTGGGAATAAAGTACTGCCAGTATAAGAAGAAGAGTGCAGTATGGAAGAGAGAGGGAGAGAGCTAGGAATAAAGTACTGACAGTATAAGAAGAAGAGCGCAGTATGAAAGAGAGACAGGGAGAGAGCTAGAAATAAAGAACTGACAGTATAAGAAAAAGAGTGCAGTATGGAAGAGAGAGGGAGAGAGCTCGGAATAAAGTACTGACATTATAAGAAGAAGAGTGCAGTATGGAAGAGAGAGGGGAGAGAGCTAGGATTAAAGTACTGACAGTATAAGAAGAAGAGCGCAGTATGAAAAAGAGAGGGGAGAGACATAGGAATAAAGTACAGAGAGTTTAAGAAAAAAGAGTGCAGTATGGAAGAGAGAGGGGAGAGAGCTAGGAATAAAGTACTGACAGTATAAGAAGAAGAGTGCAGTATGGAAGAGAGAGGAGGAGATAGTAGGGAATAAAGTACTGACAGTATAGAAAGAGTGCAGTATGGAAGAGAGAGAGAGAGAGCTGGGAATAAAGTAGTGACTGTATAAGAAGAAGAGTGCAGTATGGAAGAGAGAGGAGGAGAGAGCTAGGAATAAAGTAGTGACTGTATAAGAAGAAGAGTGCAGTATGGAAGAGAGAGGGGAGGGAGCTAGGAATAAAGTACTGACAGTATAAGAAGAAGAGTGCAGTATGGAAGAGAGAGGAGGAGATAGTAGGGAATAAAGTACTGACAGTATAGAAAGAGTGCAGTATGGAAGAGAGAGGGAGAGAGCTGGAATAAAGTAGTGACTGTATAAGAAGAAGAGTGCAGTATGGAAGAGAGAGGAGGAGAGAGCTAGGAATAAAGTACTGACAGTATAAGAAGAAGAGTGCAGTATGGAAGAGAGAGGGGGAGAGAGCTGGGAATAAAGTACTGACAGTATAGAAAGAGTGCAGTATGGAAGAGAGAGGGAGAGAGCTAGGAATAAAGTACTGACAGTATAAGAAGAAGAGTGCAGTATGGAAGAGAGAGGAGGAGATAGTAGGGAATAAAGTACTGACAGTATAGAAAGAGTGCAGTATGGAAGAGAGAGAGAGAGAGCTGGGAATAAAGTAGTGACTGTATAAGAAGAAGAGTGCAGTATGGAAGAGAGAGGAGGAGAGAGCTAGGAATAAAGTAGTGACTGTATAAGAAGAAGAGTGCAGTATGGAAGAGAGAGGGGAGGGAGCTAGGAATAAAGTACTGACAGTATAAGAAGAAGAGTGCAGTATGGAAGAGAGAGGAGGAGATAGTAGGGAATAAAGTACTGACAGTATAGAAAGAGTGCAGTATGGAAGAGAGAGAGAGAGAGCTGGGAATAAAGTAGTGACAGTATAAGAAGAAGAGTGCAGTATGGAAGAGAGAGGGGGAGAGAGCTAGGAATAAAGTAGTGACTGTATAAGAAGAAGAGTGCAGTATGGAAGAGAGAGGGGGAGAGAGCTGGGAATAAAGTACTGACAGTATAGAAAGAGTGCAGTATGGAAGAGAGAGGGAGAGAGCTAGGAATAAAGTATTGACAGTATGAGAAGAAGAGTGCAGTATGGAAGAGAGAGGAGGAGAGAGCTGGGAATAAAGTAGTGACTGTATAAGAAGAAGAGTGCAGTATGGAAGAGAGAGGAGGAGAGAGCTAGGAATAAAGTAGTGACTGTATAAGAAGAAGAGAGCAGTACGGAAGAGAGAGGGAGAGAGCTAGGAATAAAGTATTGTCAGTATAAGAAGAAGAGTGCAGTATGGAAGAGAGAGGGGGAGAGAGCTAGGAATAAAGTACTGACAGTATAAGAAGTAGAGTGCAGTATGGAAGAGAGAGGAGGAGAGAGCTAGGAATAAAGTATTGACATTATAAGAAGAAGAGTGGAGTATGGAAGAGAGAGAGGGAGAGAGCTGGGAATAAAGTACTGACAGTATAAGAAGAAGAGTGCAGTATGGAAGAGAGAGGGGGGAGAGCTAGGAATAAAGTACTGACAGTATCAGAAAAAGAGTGCAGTATGAATGAGAGAGGGGAGAGACCTAGGAATAAAGTACTGAGAGTTTTAGAAAAAAGAGTGCAGTATGGATGAGAGAGGGGAGAGAGCTAGGAATAAAGTACTGACAGTATAGAAAGAGTGCAGTATGGAAGAGAGAGAAGGAGAGAGCTGGGAATAAAGTATTGACAGTATAAGAAGAAGAGTGCAGTATGGAAGAGAGAGGGAGAGAGCTAGGAATAAAGTATTGACAGTATAAGAAGAAGAGTGCAAAATGGAAGAGAGAGGAGGAGAGAGCTGGGAATAAAGTACTGCCAGTATAAGAAGAAGAGTGCAGTATGGAAGAGAGAGGGAGAGAGCTAGGAATAAAGTACTGACAGTATAAGAAGAAGAGCGCAGTGTGGAAGAGAGAGGAGGAGAGAGCGAGAAATAAAGTACTGACATTATAAGAAGACGACTGCAGTATGGAAGAGAGAGGGAGAGAGAGCCAGGAATAAAGTACTGACAGTATAAGATGAAGAGTGCAGTATGGAAGAGAGAGGGACAGAAAGCTAGGAATAAAGTACTGACAGTATAGGAAAAAGAGTGCAGAATGGAAGAGAGAGAGAGGGAGAGAGCTGGGAATAAAGTACTGACAGTATAAGAAGAAGAGTGCAGTATGGAAGAGAGACAGGGAGAGAGCTAGAAATAAAGAACTGACAGTATAAGAAAAAGAGTGCAGTATGGAAGAGAGAGGGGAGAGAGCTAGGAATAAAGTACTGACAGTATAAGAAGAAGAGTGCAGTATGGAAGAGAGAGGGGAGAGAGCTAGGAATAAAGTACTGACAGTATAAGAAGAAGAGTGCAGTATGGAAGAGAGAGGGAGAGAGAGCTAGGAATAAAGTACTGACAGTATAAGAAGAAGAGTGCAGTATGGAAGAGAGAGGAGAGAGAGCTAGGAATAAAGTACTGACAGTATAAGAAGAAGAGTGCAGTATGGAAGAGAGAGAGGGAGAGAGCTAGGAATAAAGTACTGACAGTATAAGAAGAAGAGTGCAGTATGGAAGAGAGAGGGAGAGAGCTAGGAATAAAGTACTGACAGTATAAGAAGAAGAGTGCAGTATGGAAGAGAGAGGGAGAGAGCTAGGAATAAAGTACTGACAGTATAAGAAGAAGAGTGCAGTATGGAAGAGAGAGGAGAGAGAGCTAGGAATAAAGTACTGACAGTATAAGAAGAAGAGTGCAGTATGGAAGAGAGAGGGAGAGAGCTGGGAATAAAGTACTGACAGTATAAGAAGAAGAGTGCAGTATGGAAGAGAGAGAGGAGAGAGCTAGGAATAAAGTACTGACAGTATAAGAAGAAGAGTGCAGTATGGAAGAGAGAGGGAGAGAGCTAGGAATAAAGTACTGACAGTATAAGAAGAAGAGCGCAGTATGGAAGAGAGAGGAGAGAGAGCTAGGAATAAAGTACTGACAGTATAAGAAGAAGAGTGCAGTATGGAAGAGAGAGAGGGAGAGAGCTAGGAATAAAGTACTGACAGTATAAGAAGAAGAGTGCAGTATGGTAGAGAGAGGGAGAGAGCTAGGAATAAAGTACTGACAGTATAAGAAGAAGAGTGCAGTATGGAAGAGAGAGGGAGAGAGCTAGGAATAAAGTACTGACAGTATAAGAAGAAGAGCGCAGTATGGAAGAGAGAGGAGGAGAGAGCTAGGAATAAAGTACTGACAGTATAAGAAGAAGAGTGCAGTATGGAAGAGAGAGGGGAGAGAGCTAGGAATAAAGTACTGACAGTATAAGAAGAAGAGTGCAGTATGGAAGAGAGAGGGAGAGAGCTAGGAATAAAGTACTGACAGTATAAGAAGAAGAGTGCAGTATGGAAGAGAGAGGGGAGAGAGCTAGGAATAAAGTACTGACAGTATAAGAAGAAGAGTGCAGTATGGAAGAGAGAGGAGGAGAGAGCTAGGAATAAAGTACTGACAGTATAAGAAGAAGAGCGCAGTATGGAAGAGAGAGGAGGAGAGAGCTAGGAATAAAGTACTGACAGTATAAGAAGAAGAGTGCAGTATGGAAGAGAGAGGGAGAGAGCTAGGAATAAAGTACTGACAGTATAAGAAGAAGAGTGCAGTATGGAAGAGAGAGGAGGAGAGAGCTAGGAATAAAGTACTGACAGTATAAGAAGAAGAGTGCAGTATGGAAGAGAGAGGAGGAGAGAGCTAGGAATAAAGTACTGACAGTATAAGAAGAAGAGTGCAGTATGGAAGAGAGAGGGAGAGAGCTAGGAATAAAGTACTGACAGTATAAGAAGAAGAGTGCAGTATGGAAGAGAGAGGAGGAGAGAGCTAGGAATAAAGTACTGACAGTATAAGAAGAAGAGTGCAGTATGGAAGAGAGAGGGAGAGAGCTAGGAATAAAGTACTGACAGTATAAGAAGAAGAGTGCAGTATGGAAGAGAGAGGGGAGAGAGCTAGGAATAAAGTACTGACAGTATAAGAAGAAGAGTGCAGTATGGAAGAGAGAGGGAGAGAGCTAGGAATAAAGTACTGACAGTATAAGAAGAAGAGTGCAGTATGGAAGAGAGAGGGGAGAGAGCTAGGAATAAAGTACTGACAGTATAAGAAGAAGAGTGCAGTATGGAAGAGAGAGGGAGAGAGCTAGGAATAAAGTACTGACAGTATAAGAAGAAGAGTGCAGTATGGAAGAGAGAGGAGGAGAGAGCTAGGAATAAAGTACTGACAGTATAAGAAGAAGAGTGCAGTATGGAAGAGAGAGGGAGAGAGCTAGGAATAAAGTACTGACAGTATAAGAAGAAGAGTGCAGTATGGAAGAGAGAGGGAGAGAGCTAGGAATAAAGTACTGACAGTATAAGAAGAAGAGTGCAGTATGGAAGAGAGAGGGAGAGAGAGCTAGGAATAAAGTACTGACAGTATCAGAAGAAGAGTGCAGTATGGAAGAGAGAGGGGGAGAGAGCCAGGAATAAAGTACTGACAGTATAAGAAGAAGAGTGCAGTATGGAAGAGAGAGGGAAGAGAGCTAGGAATAAAGTACTGACAGTATAAGAAGAAGAGTGCAGTATGGAAGAGAGAGGGGGAGAGAGCTTGGAATAAAGTACTGACAGTATAAGAAGAAGAGTGCAGTATGGAAGAGAGAGGGAGAGAGCCTGGGAATAAAGTACTGACAGTATAAGAAGAAGAGTGCAGTATGGAAGAGAGAGGGAGAGAGCTAGGAATAAAGTACTGACAGTATAAGAAGAAGAGCGCAGTATGGAAGAGAGAGGGAGAGAGCTAGGAATAAAGTACTGACAGTATAAGAAGAAGAGTGCAGTATGCAAGAGAGAGGAGGAGAGAGCTAGGAATAAAGTACTGACAGTATAAGAAGAAGAGTGCAGTATGGAAGAGAGAGGGAGAGAGCTAGGAATAAAGTACTGACAGTATAAGAAGATGAGCGCAGTATGGAAGAGAGGAGGAGAGAGCTAGGAATAAAGTACTGACAGTATAAGAAGAAGAGTGCAGTATGGAAGAGAGAGAGGGAGAGAGCGAGGAATAAAGTACTGACAGTATAAGAAGAAGAGTGCAGTATGCAAGAGAGAGGGGGAGAGAGCTAGGAAGAAAGTACTGACAGTATAAGAAGAAGAGCGCAGTATGGTAGAGAGAGGGAGAGAGCTAGGAATAAAGTACTGACAGTATAAGAAGAAGAGTGCAGTATGGAAGAGAGAGGGGGAGAGAGCTAGGAAGAAAGTACTGACAGTATAAGAAGAAGAGCGCAGTATGGTAGAGAGAGGGAGAGAGCTAGGAATAAAGAACTGACAGTATAAGAAGAAGAGCGCAGTATGGAAGAGAGAGGGGGAGAGAGCTAGGAATAAAGTACTGACAGTATAAGAAGAAGAGTGCAGTATGGAAGAGAGACAGGGAGAGAGCTAGAAATAAAGAACTGACAGTATAAGAAGAAGAGTGCAGTATGGAAGAGAGAGGGGGAGAGAGCTAGGAATAAAGTACTGACAGTATAAGAAGAAGAGTGCAGTATGGAAGAGAGAGAGGGAGAGAGCTAGGAATAAAGTACTGACAGTATAAGAAGAAGAGTGCAGTATGGAAGAGAGAGGGGAGAGAGCTAGGAATAAAGTACTGACAGTATAAGAAGAAGAGTGCAGTATGGAAGAGAGAGGGAGAGAGAGCCAGGAATAAAGTACTGACAGTATCAGAAGAAGAGTGCAGTATGGAAGAGAGAGGGGGAGAGAGCCAGGAATAAAGAACTGACAGTATAAGAAGAAGAGTGCAGTATGGAAGAGAGAGAGGAGAGAGCTAGGAATAAAGTACTGACAGTATAAGAAGAAGAGCGCAGTATGGAAGAGAGAGGAGAGAGCTGGGAATAAAGAACTGACAGTATAAGAAGAAGAGTGCAGTATGGAAGAGAGAGGAGGAGAGAGCTAGGAATAAAGTACTGACAGTATAAGAAGAAGAGTGCAGTATGGAAGAGAGAGGAGGAGAGAGCTAGGAATAAAGTACTGACAGTATAAGAAGAAGAGTGCAGTATGGAAGAGAGAGGAGGAGAGAGCTAGGAATAAAGTACTGACAGGTATAAGAAGAAGAGTGCAGTATGGAAGAGAGAGGGGGAGAGAGCTAGGAATAAAGTACTGACAGTATCAGAAGAAGAGTGCAGTATGGAAGAGAGAGGGGGAGAGAGCTAGGAATAAAGTACTGACAGTATAAGAAGAAGAGTGCAGTATGGAAGAGAGAGGGAGAGAGCCAGGAATAAAGTACTGACAGTATAAGAAGAAGAGTGCAGTATGGAAGAGAGAGGGGGAGAGAGCTTGGAATAAAGTACTGACAGTATAAGAAGAAGAGCGCAGTATGGAAGAGAGAGGAGAGACCTGGGAATAAAGAACTGACAGTATAAGAAGAAGAGTGCAGTATGGAAGAGAGAGCTCGGAATAAAGTACTGACAGTATAAGAAGAAGAGTGCAGTATGGAAGAGAGAGGGAGAGAGCTAGGAATAAAGTACTGACAGTATAAGAAGAAGAGCGCAGTATGGTAGAGAGAGGGAGAGAGCTAGGAATAAAGTACTGACAGTATAGGAAGAAGAGTGCAGTATGCAAGAGAGAGGAGGAGAGAGCTGGGAATAAACTACTGACAGTATAAGAAGAAGAGTGCAGTATGGAAGAGAGACAGGGAGAGAGCTGGGAATAAAGTACTGATAGTATAAGAAGATGAGCGCAGTATGGAAGAGAGGAGGAGACAGCTAGGAATAAAATACTGACAGTATAAGAAATAGAGTGCAGTATGGAAGAGAGAGAGGGGGAGAGCGAGGAATAAAGTACTTACAGTGTAAGCAGAAGAGTGCAGTATGCAAGAGAGAGGGGGAGAGAGCTAGGAAGAAAGTACTGACAGTATAAGAAGAAGAGCGCAGTATGGTAGAGAGAGGGAGAGAGCTAGGAATAAAGAAGTGACAGTGTAAGAAGAAGAGTGCAGTATGGAAGAGAGAGGGGGAGAGAGCTAGGAATAAAGTACTGACAGTATAAGAAGAAGAGTGCAGTATGGTAGAGAGATGGAGAGAGCTAGGAATAAAGTACTGACAGTATAAGAAGAAGAGCGCAGTATGGAAGAGAGAGGGAGAGAGGGCTAGGAATAAAGTACTCACATTATAAGAAGAAGAGTGCAGTATGGAAGAGAGAGGGAGAGAGCTAGGAATAAAGTACTGACAGCATGAGAAGACGAAAGCAGTATGGAAGAGAGAGGTAGAGAGAGCTAGGAATAAAGTACTCACATTATAAGAAGAAGAGTGCAGTATGGTAGAGAGAGGGAGAGAGCTAGGGATAAAGTACTGACAGTATAAGAAGAAGAGTGCAGTATGGTAGAGAGAGGAGGAGAGAGCTAGGAATAAAGTACTGACAGTATAAGAAGAACGGTGCAGTATGGAAGAGAGAGGGGGAGAGAGCTAGGAATAAAGTACTGACAGCATAAGAAGAAGAGTGCAGTATGGAAGAGAGAGGAGGAGATAACTAGGAATAAAGTACTGATGGTATAAGAAGAAGAGTGCAGTATGGAAGAGAGAGCGAGAGAGCTAGGAATAAAGTACTGACAGTATAAGAAGAAGAGCGCGGTATGGAAGAGAGGAGGAGAGAGCTAGGAATAAAGTAATGCCAGTATAGGAAAAAGAGCGCAGTATGGAAGAGAGAGGAGGAGAGAGCTAGGAATAAAGTACTGCCAGTATAAGAAAAAAAGCGCAGTATGGAAGAGAGAGGAGGAGAGAGCTAGGAATAAAGTACTGCCAGTATAAGAAAAAGAGCGCAGTATGGAAGAGAGAGGAGGAGAGAGCTGGGAATAAAGTACTGACAGTATAAGAAGAAGAGTGCAGTATGCAAGAGAAAGGGGGAGAGAGCTAGGAAGAAAGTACTGACAGTATAAGAAGAAGAGCGCAGTATGGTAGAGAGAGGGAGAGAGCTAGGAATAAAGAAGTGACAGTGTAAGAAGAAGAGCGCAGTATGGAAGAGAGAGGGGGAGAGAGCTAGGAATAAAGTACTGACAGTATAAGAAGAAGAGTGCAGTATGGAAGAGAGACAGGGAGAGAGCTAGAAATAAAGAACTGACAGTATAAGAAGAAGAGTGCAGTATGGAAGAGAGAGGGGGAGAGAGCTAGGAATAAAGTACTCACATTATAAGAAGAAGAGTGCAGTATGGAAGAGAGACAGGGAGAGAGCTAGGAATAAAGTACTGACAGTATCAGAAGAAGAGTGCAGTATGGAAGAGAGAGGGGGAGAGAGCCATTAATAAAGTACTGACAGTATCAGAAGAAGAGTGCAGTATGGAAGAGAGAGGGAGAGAGAGCCAGGAATAAAGTACTGACAGTATAAGAAGAAGAGTGCAGTATGGAAGAGAGAGGGGGAGAGAGCCAGTAATAAAGTACTGACAGTATCAGAAGAAGAGTGCAGTATGGAAGAGAGAGGGAAAGAGAGCCAGGAATAAAGTACTGACAGTATCAGAAGAAGAGTGCAGTATGGAAGAGAGAGGGGGAGAGAGCCAGTAATAAAGAACTGACAGTATAAGAAGAAGAGTGCAGTATGGAATAGAGAGGGAGAGAGCTAGGAATAAAGTACTGACAGTATAGGAAGAAGAGTGCAGTATGGAAGAGAGAGGAGAGACCTGGGAATAAAGAACTGACAGTATAAGAAGAAGAGCGCAGTATGGAAGAGAGAGGGGGAGAGAGCTAGGAATAAAATACTGACAGTATAAGAAAAACAGTGCAGTATGGAAGAGAGAGAGGGGGAGAGCGAGGAATAAAGTACTGACAGTGTAAGCAGAAGAGTGCAGTATGCAGGAGAGAGGGGGAGAGAGTTAGGACGAAAGTATTGACAGTGTAAGCCGAAGAGCGCAGTATGGTAGAGAGAGGGAGCCAGCTAGGAATAAAGTAGTGACAGTGTAAGAAGAAGAGCGCAGTATGGAAGAGAGAGGGGGAGAGAGCTAGGAATAAAGTACTGACAGTGTAAGCAGAAGAGTGCAGTATGGAAGAGAGAGGGAGAGAGCTGGGAATAAAGTACTGACAGTATAAGAAGAAGAGTGCAGTATGGAAGAGAGAGAGAGAGAGAGCTAGGAATAAAAGTACTGACAGTATAAGAAGAAGAGTGCAGTATGGAAGAGAGAGGAGGAGAGAGCTAGGAATAAAGTACTGACAGTATAAGAAGAAGAGCGCAGTATGGAAGAGAGAGGGAGAGAGCTAGGAATAAAGTACTGACAGTGTAAGCAGAAGAGTGCAGTATGGAAGAGAGAGGGAGAGAACTGGGAATAAAGTACTGACAGTATAAGAAGAAGAGTGCAGTATGGAAGAGAGAGAGAGAGAGAGCTAGGAATAAAAGTACTGACAGTATAAGAAGAAGAGCGCAGTATGGAAGAGAGAGGGAGAGAGCTAGGAATAAAGTACTGACAGTATAAGAAGAAGAGTGCAGTATGGAAGAGAGAGGGAGAGAGCTGGGAATAAAGTACTGACAGTATAAGAAGAAGAGTGCAGTATGGAAGAGAGAGGAGGAGAGAGCTAGAAATAAAATACTGACAGTATAAGAAGAAGAGTGCAGTATGGAAGAGAGAGGGGGAGAGAGCTGGGAATGAAGTACTGACAGTAAAAGAAGAAGAGTGCAGTATGGAAGAGAGAGGGAGAGAGAGCTAGGAATAAAGCACTGACAGTATAAGAAGAAGAGCACAGTATGGAAGAGAGAGGGGGAGAGAGCTAGGAATAAAGTACTGACAGTGTAAGAAAAAGAGTGCAGTATGGAAGAGAGAGAGGGGGAGAGCTAGAAATAAAGTACTGACAGTATAAGAAAAAGAGTGCAGTATGGAAGAGAGAGAGGGGGAGAGCTAGGAATAAAGTACTGCCAGTATAAGAAAAAGAGTGCAGTATGCAAGAGAGAGGGGGAGAGAGCTAGGAATAAAGTAGTGACAGTGTAAGAAGAAGAGCGCAGTATGGAAGAGAGAGGGGGAGAGAGCTGGGAATAAAGTACTGACAGTGTAAGCAGAAGAGCGCAGTATGGAAGAGAGAGGGAGAGAACTGGGAATAAAGTACTGACAGTATAAGAAGAAGAGTGCAGTATGGAAGAGAGAGAGAGAGAGCTAGGAATAAAAGTACTGACAGTATAAGAAGAAGAGTGCAGTATGGAAGAGAGAGGGGGAGAGAGCTGGGAATGAAGTACTGACAGTATAAGAAGAAGAGTGCAGTATGGAAGAGAGACAGAGAGAGAGCTAGGAATAAAAGTACTGACAATATAAGAAGAAGAGCGCAGTATGGAAGAGAGAGGGAGAGAGCTAGGAATAAAGTACTGACAGTATAGGAAGAAGAGTGCAGTATGGAAGAGAGAGGGAGAGAGCTGGGAATAAAGTACTGACAGTATAAGAAGAAGAGTGCAGTATGGAAGAGAGAGGAGGAGAGAGCTAGAAATAAAGTACTGACAGTATAAGAAGAAGAGTGCAGTATGGAAGAGAGAGGGGGAGAGAGCTGGGAATGAAGTACTGACAGTAAAAGAAGAAGAGTGCAGTATGGAAGAGAGAGGGAGAGAGAGCTAGGAATAAAGCACTGACAGTATAAGAAGAAGAGCGCAGTATGGAAGAGAGAGGGGGAGAGAGCTAGGAATAAAGTACTGACAGTATAAGAAGAAGAGTGCAGTATGGAAGAGAGAGAGGGGGAGAGCTAGAAATAAAGTACTGACAGTATAAGAAGAAGAGTGCAGTATGGAAGAGAGAGAGGGGGAGAGCTAGGAATAAAGTACTGCCAGTATAAGAAAAAGAGTGCAGTATGCAAGAGAGAGGGGGAGAGAGCTAGGAATAAAGTAGTGACAGTGTAAGAAGAAGAGCGCAGTATGGAAGAGAGAGGGGGAGAGAGCTAGGAATAAAGTACTGACAGTGTAAGCAGAAGAGCGCAGTATGGAAGAGAGAGGGAGAGAACTGGGAATAAAGTACTGACAGTATAAGAAGAAGAGTGCAGTATGGAAGAGAGAGAGAGAGAGCTAGGAATAAAGTACTGACAGTATAAGAAGAAGAGTGCAGTATGGAAGAGAGAGGGGGAGAGAGCTGGGAATGAAGTACTGACAGTATAAGAAGAAGAGTGCAGTATGGAAGAGAGAGAGAGAGAGAGCTAGGAATAAAAGTACTGACAGTATAAGAAGAAGAGCGCAGTATGGAAGAGAGAGGGAGAGAGCTAGGAATAAAGTACTGACAGTATAAGAAGAAGAGTGCAGTATGGAAGAGAGAGGGAGAGAGCTGGGAATAAAGTACTGACAGTATAAGAAGAAGAGTGCAGTATGGAAGAGAGAGGAGGAGAGAGCTAGAAATAAAGTACTGACAGTATAAGAAGAAGAGTGCAGTATGGAAGAGAGAGGGGGAGAGAGCTGGGAATGAAGTACTGACAGTAAAAGAAGAAGAGTGCAGTATGGAAGAGAGAGGGAGAGAGAGCTAGGAATAAAGTACTGACAGTATAAGAAGAAGAGCGCAGTATGGAAGAGAGAGGGGGAGAGAGCTAGGAATAAAGTACTGACAGTGTAAGAAAAAGAGTGCAGTATGGAAGAGAGAGAGGGGGAGAGCTAGAAATAAAGTACTGACAGTATAAGAAAAAGAGTGCAGTATGGAAGAGAGAGAGGGGGAGAGCTAGGAATAAAGTACTGCCAGTATAAGAAAAAGAGTGCAGTATGCAAGAGAGAGGGGGAGAGAGCTAGGAATAAAGTAGTGACAGTGTAAGAAGAAGAGCGCAGTATGCAAGAGAGAGGGGGAGAGAGCTGGGAATAAAGCACTGACAGTGTAAGCAGAAGAGCGCAGTATGGAAGAGAGAGGGGGAGAGAGCTGGGAATGAAGTACTGACAGTAAAAGAAGAAGAGTGCAGTATGGAAGAGAGAGGGAGAGAGAGCTAGGAATAAAGCACTGACAGTATAAGAAGAAGAGAGCAGTATGGAAGAGAGAGGGGGAGAGAGCTAGAAATAAAGAACTGACAGTGTAAGAAGAAGAGCGCAGTATGGAAGAGATAGGGAGAGATAGATAGGATTAAAGTACTGACAGTATAAGAAGAAGAGCGCAGTATGGAAGAGAGATAGGTAGAGAGCTGTATGGAAGAGAGAAGAGGAGAGAGCTCGGATTAAAATACTGACAGTATAAGAAGAAGAGCGCAGTATGGAAGAGAGAGGGAGAGAGAGCTGGGAATAAAGTACTGACAGTATAAGAAGAAGAGTGCAGTATGGAAGAGAGAGGGAGAGAGCTAGGAATAAAGTACTGACAGTATAAGAAGAAGAGTGCAGTATGGAAGAGAGAGGGAGAGAGCTAGGAATAAAGTACTGACAGTATAAGAAGAAGAGCGCAGTATGGAAGAGAAAGGGAGAGAGCTCGGAATAAAGTACTGACAGTATAAGAAGAAGAGCGCAGTATGGAAGAGAGAGAGGAAGAGAGAGCTAGGAATAAAGTACTGACAGTATAAAAAGAAGAGTGCAGTATGGAAGAGAGAGAGAGAGGGAGAGAGCTGGGATTAAAGTACTGACAGTATAAGAAGACGAGTACAGTATGGTAGAGAGAGGGAGAGAGCTGGGAATAAAGTACTGACAGTATAAGAAGAAGAGCGCAGTATGGTAGAGAGAGTGGAAGAGAGCTAGGAATAAAGAACTGACAGTATAAGAAGAAGAGTGCAGTATAGAAAAGAGAGGGACAGAGAGCTAGGTATAAAGTATTGATAGTATAAGAAGAAGAGTGCAGTATGGAAGAGAGAGGGAGAGAGAGCTAGGAATAAAGTACTGACACTATAAGAAGAAGAGTGCAGTATGGAAGAGAGAGGAGGAGAGAGCTAGGAATAAAGTACTGACAGTATAAGAAGAAGAGCGCAGTATGAAAGAGAGAGGAGGAGAGAGCTAGGAATAAAGTACTGACAGTATAAGAAGAAGAGTGCAGTATGGAAGAGAGAGTGGAAGAGAGCTAGGAATAAAGAACTGACAGTATAAGAAGAAGAGTGCAGTATGGAAAAGAGAGGGACAGAGAGCTAGGAATAAAGTACTGACAGTATAAGAAGAAGAGTGCAGTATGGAAGAGAGAGGGAGAGGGCTCGGAATAAAGTACTGACAGTATAAGAAGAAGAGTGCAGTATGGAAGAGAGAGGGGGAGAGAGCCAGGAATAAATTACTGACAGTATAGTAAAGACGGGGTAAGAATCCCTACGTGCACAAAAAGTGCCAGCAAGGGATCCTAAAACCTCTACGTGCTGCCTCAGAGCAGCCCAAGACAGCCGTGTGATGCTCGCCCATGCTCCCTATACACATCCCCATGCTGCAGGGGTCCCTTTTGGGACCCCTGCAGGAAGGGGTTAATGTGGGGACACTTCAGGGGTCCCGATGGGGACCCCTGCATAGAGGGGGCTTAATTTTAAGTGCCGGGGGTTTGTTGGAGTAGCCCCCACGGTAGGGCTTATGTGGGGGACTGCCGCAGAGGTCCCGTTTAGGCTCCCAGCAGCAATTGATGAGGTGTGGGAGCAGGCTGTCACTCCTCATCTACATTTTCTCTGTGTTGATACGGATGTCCCTGCTGCGTAGCTCACACGTTGCTCGCAGCAGGGCTAATTTAATAGCGTCGTAACTTTGAGAAATTTGCAGCACGTAGGATTGAAGTAGAAGCCTCTTATCTACAAGGCTGGAATTTAATAAGGCTATTAATTTTTGGTATTTTCAACCCACCCCTCTCACTCTTCACTCTCATAATGTGTATATTGTACATGGGCTCCTTCTACTTCTTTCTACAATTATCCTGTGTAACTTTAGTTGAGTAGTTGAACCTTCCAAGACCAAGTTCAAAACCTCTAAATAAGATAATGCATCCCAGTCAGAGGGTGTCTGATCACTGACTTCTGGGGATTGTATCTATTTTCCTGGATGAGATCCTTTGGCAGACATTGGGGGGCTTCCCTGGATGTGGGTCCAGAGGGGTTTCTTTATTTTTGCAGTTGATTGCCAGTATCTGCACCTCATCTACAAATACTTGTTGCTGAACATTGGAAGGTATCACTTACTACCTACAGACAATTGGTTTTCTTTCATGCTAGTAATTATTTTCTGTGCAGTCTGTTACATTGTCTCTCTATTTTTACAATACAATATTTTTGATTCACTAAATAACAATGTATCCCATTCACATTTTCTACATCAGGGTTGTAAAACACCTTGCCCTGGGGCCACAATGTGGCCCTCCCACTGCCCCAAGCCGAACACTGTGCTATATGTGTCTCTAAAAGAAACAGATTTTGCAACATTTTTACAGGAGTGGGAAGATCCCTTGTGCAAAGCTACACCCCACCCTCACTGTCAGCCCATTTTCTATTTCCCTATCTCACTCCCACCTCAACAGTCGCTCCAACCCTTTCTCAAATAATTTTAAAAGTAATTTACATACTTTATAATAGTATACACATATAAATATACACTTACCAAAACAATATCAAGATTTGGGGCACCCAAATAAAGCACTTTACCATATAGCAAAGAAAGCTGCAGCATTAGGGTGCAGGCCAGTAGGGGGCGACAAATTGTTGCACCATTAAAAATAATCAGCCTTATTAAATTGCGATTCGGACAATTTAAAAGGGCTCTATATAAGCACAGAGCATATTTTTTTACTTATATACTGCTTATATAGAAGCCTTTTCAACTGGCCCAATCGCAATTTAATAAGGCTGAATATATATATATATATATATATATATATATATATATATATATATATATATATATATACAGTGCCTTGCAAAAGTATTCACCCCCCTTGGCATTTTTCGTGTTTTGTAGCCTCACAACCTGGAATTAACATGGATTGTTTGAGGATTTGCATCATTTATTTTACAGAACATGCCCACAACTTTGAAGATGTTTTTTACTGTGAAGCAAACAACAAATAGGACAAAATAACAGAAAAACTCAAAGTGCATAACTATTCACCTCCCAACCCAACCCCCCCCCCCCCCCCCCCCCTACAGTCAATACTTTGTAGAGCCACCTTTTGCAGCAATCACAGCTCCAAGTCGCTTTGGATAAGTCTCTCTGAGCTTGCCACATCTTACCACTGGTAGTTTTGCCCATTCCTCCTTGCAAAACTGCTCCAGCTCCTTCAAGTTGGATGGTTTGCGCTTGTGAACAGCAATCTTTAAGTGAGACCACAGATTTCCTATTGGATTGAGGTCTGGGCTTTGACTAGGCCATTCCAACACATTTACATGTTTCCCCTTAAATCACTCAAGTGTTGCTTTAGCAGTGTGTTTGGGGTCATTGTCCATTGCACCAGAGCTTTTTATGGGCTTCATAACAAAGGGGATGAATACATACGCACATGCCAATTTTCTGTTTTCTATTTCTGAAATATAGTTTTATGTATATATTTTTATCATTTCACTACACCAACTTAGACTATTGTGTTCTGATCCATCACATAAAATTCAGATGAACAAAACAAAATTAAGGCTGTAATGTAACAAAATAGATAAAAAGTCAAGGTGGTTGAATACTTTTGCAAGGCACTGTATATATATATATATATATATATATATATATATATATATATATATATATATACATGGCCCTCCATTCTTTGCAATGTGCACTTAACCCCTGTATAGAGCTACGGAATATGGTGGCGCCTTATAAATAAAAGATAATTCATATATTTCTGAAATATGATCACCAGTACTTTCCTTTCCAGTAAAGCTTTTTTAATTAGGCTGAACACAATACATTTTAATTTGTTTATTTAGAGTTAATGCTATTATATTGTTTTATTGCAATTAAATAAAAATTTCATAAATTGTGCCCAAATATTAATCACAACACTCACTCCCTCAGGCACTTAATGTAATATAGATACTTGGGGCCTCATTCAATTGCGATTTGGCCAATTCAATAGTGCTCTAAATAAGCACATAACATATTTTTTTAAAGAAGTTTTTAGTTAGTAAACATCTATCCTAAAACAAGGTTTTCACTAACTAAAAACTTATTTAAAAAAAATATGTTATGTGCTTATTTAGAGCACTATTGAATTGGCCAAATCGCAATTGAATGAGGGCATTGGGGTTTGTCACTTAGGAACACAGTGAAGATCTAATTTATTATTATTTATTTAAAAAAGAGAGATTGTATTGTATTTAATGCATCTGTTAGAGGTTGCATAAATAATAATAATGATAATATATTTAAATATGATCTGTAAGGAATTTTTTAAATGTTTGATAAATTCAATGTATCATTTACTATGCATTTATATTTATTTCCTTAAATAGTAAAAAAAAATATCTCACTGCAATGTAAATTAAGTCAAGTCAGATATGTATTGTAAGATGGATAGGACTTTCGCTCTATGAATATGGGCTCAGAAAGTGGCAATACCATCTGGCACTGACAGAGGGCACTCCTTCACAGGTAGATAAATTCAATCTACCATCCTGCATATGTTATATGTGTAATGTATACACATGTATAACAGACAGATATATAGATAGATATATAGATAGATAGATAGATAGATAGATAGCCCGGCTCCCTGGTGGTCCAGTGGTTAATATTCTGTGCTTTTACTGCTGAAACCTGGGTTTAATGCCAGTCAGGGAACTAAGAGGTCACACTGTCCTGAAGCCATGCAGGGCTGGGAGTGATCAGAACTTGGATGGCAGACCACCAAGAAATACAGGAAACTGTATGCTGTGGCCCACTGGAGAAGCAACTGGCAACCCACTCCAGTATCTCTGCCATGAATACCAAGTAGATTAGCATGGTGTGTTGGGGTACATGAGGGTTGGACACAACTGGGCAACGCAAACACACATTAAAGATGGATAGATAGACATGTACAGTGGGGGGAAAAGTATTTGATCCCCTGCTGATTTTGAACATTTGTCCACTGGAAACAAATTATCAGTCTATAATTGTAATGGTAGGTATTTTAACAGTGAGAGACAGAATAACAAAAAAAACAAGAAAAACGCATGTCAAAAAAGTGATAAATTTATTTGTAGGTCAATGAGGGAAATAAGTATTTGATCCCCTATCAATCAGCAAGATTTCTGGCTCCCAGGTGTCTTTTATACAGGTAACAAGCTGAGATTAAGAGTGCTCTTAATCTCAGCTCGTTACCTATATAAAAGACACCTGTCCACAAAAGCAATCAAATAATCAGATTCCAAACTCTCCACCATGGCCAAGACCAAAGAGCTGTCCAAGGATGTCAGGGACAAGATTGTAGCCCTACACAAGGCTGGAATGGGCTACAAGACCATCGCCAAGCAGCTTGGTGAGAAGGTGACAACAGTTGGTGTGAAACACGAAATAATTGCCAGTCTCTCTCGTCTGATGATCCATGCAAGATCTCACCTCGTGGAGTTTCAGTGATCATGAGAATGATGAGGAATCAGCCCAGAACTACACGGGAGGATCTTGTTAATGATCTCAAGGCAGCTGGGACCATAGCCACCAAGAAAACAATTGGTGACACACTACGTCGTGAAGGATTGAAATCCTACAGCTCCCGCAAGGTCCCCCTGCTCAAGAAAACACATGTACAGGCCCGTCTGAAGTTTGCCAATGAACATCTGAAAGATTCAGAGGAGAACTGGGTGAAAGTGTTGTGTTCAGATGAGACCAAAATCAAGCTCTTTGGCATAAACTCAACTCACCGTGTTTGGAGGAGGAGGAATGCTGCATATGACCCCAAGAACACCATCCCCTCTGTCAAACATGGAGGTGGAAACATTATGCTTTGGGGGTATTTTTCTGCTAAGGGGACAGGACAACTGCACCACATCAAAGGGACGATGGACGGGGCCATGTACCGTCAAATCTTGTGTGAGAACCTCCTTCCCTCAGCCAGGGCATTGAAAAAGTGGTCATGGATGGGTATTCCAGCACGACAATGACCCAAAACACACAGCCAAGGCAAAAAAAGGAGTGGCTGAAGAAGAAGCACATTAAGGTCCTGGAGTGGCCTAGCCAGTCTCCAGACCTTAATCCCATAGAAAATCTGTGGAGGGATCTGAAGGTTCGAGTTGCCAAACATCAACCTCGAAACCTTAATGAATTGGAGAGGATCTACAAAGAGGAGTGGGCCAAAATCCCTCCTGAGATGTGTGCAAACCTGGTGGCCAACTACAAGAAACTTCTCTGTGATTGCCAACAAGGGTTTTGCCACCAAGTACTAAGACGAAGGGGTCAAATACTTATTTCCCTACTCATTGACCTGCAAATCAATTTATAACTTTTTTGACATGCGTTTTTCTTGTTTGTTTGTTTTTGTTTTGTTATTCTGTCTCTCACTGTTAAAATACACCTACCATTAAAATTATAGACTGATAATTTCTTTGTCAGTGGACAAACGTTCAAAATCAGCAGGGGATCAAATACTTTCCTCCCACTGTGTAGATATAAATGAGTGACTAGTGTGTGTATATGTATATGTGTGTCAGTTGTATAAAGAATCACAGCTCCAAAATGATCCTCTTTTAAGATAAAGCCCTCTATCCCTTCCAACTCTGCAAATTCCCTCAATTGATGTACAGGGCTACAGTTTAGGACAAATACTTCCATTTAGCCCTTCCTTTTCCAGTTCCTTTCAGAATATTTTATCAAAGCATTTAGATAGACCAAGAGCGTGTCTGTGCTGAATGCTATATATATATATATATACAGTATATACACACATATATATATATATATATATATATATATATATATATATTAGGAAATTGCCTATCAAAAATGACAGGAGTAAAATAGTAAGCCTGGCAATGGTGTTTGCCACACAATGCGATATTATGGGCCCTCTGTGCACATTTTACATCCTTGGGGCTAGTTTTACATCCTTCGACCTTGTTTTGGTCGTGTTTGCGTTTTTTTGGCCACCATTTTTTTTCTCGCTTAGCCGGTTTTCAATCGCCAAAAAATGCCAAAGATACCTCAAATCAACTTGCAACCTCACTCACAGGCTCCCTGGCTCTCCCACTGTGCCGTGTGTGAGTGTGTAAGTTATTTTGAGGCATATTTGTTGTGTTTTTCTGGTCTTTGGAGTTCTGTGGTTCGGGCGTTAAAGACAGATTTTTGCGAGCCATACAGTGCATGTACGGGTTTCAGTCCTAAATTGCACAGCTCGTAAGGCCCACGTGCCTCAACTGCTCACCTTGCTTCGCGAGGCTTGCAGTGCAATGAGCGCCTTCGCGTGACCAACATCGTAAGCGCTCCGGACAACCCCGCAGATCCACAACTATACAGTATATATATATATATATATATATATATATACAGTCAGGTCCATAAATATTGGGATATCGACACAATTCTAAACTTTTTGGCTCTATACACCACCACAATGGATTTGAAATGAAACTAACAAGATGTGCTTTAACTGCAGACTTTCAGCTTTAATTTGAGGGAATTTACATACATCAGGTGAACGGTGTAGGAATTATAACAGTTTGTATATGTGCCTCCCACTTTTTAAGGGACCAAAATAATGGGACAGATTAACAGTCATAAAACAAACTTTCACTTTTTAATACTTGGTTGCAAATCCTTTGCAGTCAATTACAGCTTGAAGTCTGGAACGCATAGACAGGTGATGCTCTGTCAGACCTCTATTGCAACTGTCTTCAGTTCCTGCTTGTTCTTGGGGCATTTTCCCTTCAGTTTTGTCTTCAGCAAGTGAAATGCATGCTCAATCAGATTCAGGTCAGGAGATTGACTTGGCCATTGCATAACATTCCACTTCTTTCCCTTAAAAAACTCTTTGGTTGCTTTTACAGTATGCTTCGGGTCATTGTCCATCTGCACTGCGAAGCGCCGTCCAATGAGTTCTGAAGCATTTGGTTGAATATGAGCAGATAATATTGCCCGAAACACTTCAGAATTCATCCTGCTGCTATTGTCAGCAGTCACATCATCAATAAATACAAGAGAACCAGTTCCATTGGCAGCCATACATGCCCACGCCATGACACTACCACCACCATGCTTCACTGATGAGGTGGTATGCTTTGGATCATGAGCAGTTCCTTTCCGTCTCCATACTCTTCTCCTCCCATCACTCTGGTACAAGTTGATCTTAGTCTCATCTGTCCATAGGATGTTGTTCCAGAACTGTGAAGGCTTTTTTAGGTGTTGTTTGGAAAACTCTAATCTGGCCTTCCTGTTTTTGAGGCTCACCAATGGTTTACATCTTGTGGTGAACCCTCTGTATTTACTCTGGTGAAGTCTTCTCTTGATTGTTGACTTTGACACACATACACCTACCTCCTGGAGAGTGTTCTTGATCTGGCCAACTGTTGTGAAGGGTGTTTTCGTCACCAGGGAAATAATTCTTCGGTCATCCACCACAGTTGTTTTCCGTGGTCTTCCAGGTCTTTTGGTGTTGCTGAGCTCACTGCTGCTTTCTTTCTTTTTAAGTATGTTCCAAACAGTTGATTTAGCCACACCTAATGTTTTTGCTATCTCTCTGATGGGTTTGTTTTGTTTTTTCAGCCTAATGATGGCTTGCTTCACTGATAGTGACAGCTCTTCGGATCTCATATTGAGAGTTAACAGCAACAAATGCAAATAGCACACTTGAAATGAACACTGGAGCTTGTATCTGCTCTTTGTATATGGGATAATGAGGGAATAACACACACGTGGCCATGGAACAGCTGAGCAGCCAATTGTCCCATTACTTTTGGTCCCTTAAAAAGTGGGAGGCACATATACAAACTGTTGTAATTCCTACACCGTTCACCTGATTTTGATGTAAATACCCTCAAATTAAAGCTGAAAGTCTGCAGTTAAAGCACATCTTGTTAGTTTCATTTCAAATCCATTGTGGTGGTGTATAGAGCCAAAAAGTTTAGAATTGTGTCGATGTCCCAATATTTATGGACCTGACTGTATATATATAAATATTCTGGATTGCTACCGTGTCATGGTGAAGGGGCTTGTGTACTTAAATTAAGCAGTAAGCTATGCCCTGTAGGGTCACCCAAGATGGGCAGGCCATATCAAATAAGTCAGACAAATCATGGTTTACTAGAGAAGGAACTGACAACCCACTCCAGTATCTTTAAAGCACAGAGACATAATTATTGTGCCTGGTGTGCAGTGGTCCATAGGGTCATGGAGAATCATGTGAAGCAGATGCAAAACACTGGGGTCCACTACAAGGCAGGGCTTACTGCTACAGACAGCGGTCTGAGATACAAGAGGACTCATAATTTATTAGGGGAGAGGGGCAGAGACTCAGTTTTATAGAAAGATCATTTGATTACACTAGGGGTAATCACATCACTTATATATGTCGTTTGACTTTTTTTATTGACCATGAATGGCAATTACAGTACCTTAAGGAAGCTGGAGGGAGGAGAGCTTCTGTCACTATTTTGCCCACCATAAATTAAATGATAGTTGTGGTAAACTACCTCCCTATAGAATCTACTGTATATGCCAGGTACCGACAGTAACCTCGAAACAGGTCTGTGGGTGGGTTTCTGGCTTGTGCATAATCCATGCTGGGCTTTGCTTAAAGATGTGTAATACATCAAGCATATGCTTAAAAGGAGCCATATTTAACATGGTATTGGATTAAAGAGAGAAGCCTTTGTGGGCACATTTACATGTCCCTGCCCAGGTTCCCAGAGGGCAGTGGAATCATTTTATTTCTCTGAATTCTGAGCAGGTAAAATGGTGTTTTAACTTATTTTAGATGTTCAAATGTGAACAGAAATGTACTATTTGTTTTCTATCTATTTATAAGCTGTATTCAATATAAACAGAATATGTACTTCATAATAATCTTATTGTTTTGTTTTTTTTAAGAATTCAGTGGAAGAACTAGAGACTTGGGGGGGGGGGGGTTACTAAGCATCTCAAGTGCATCTCACTTTATCTCTCTATTTACTCTACACTATTTCCTATGGGATAAACAGTTATCTCAGCTCTTCTCATGTCAGGTAAATTAATCGCTCGTCCCCCAGGAGTATGTCTGTTCTGCAGCACATTTGTGTATAGGGTGCAGGATGCACATGTTAAGCTTATATATAATAATTCAGATAATTGTGATAAGTTGATAAGTCACATAAGTGTGTATATATTTAAGAAAATGTGCACTTCTTTTGCTATTTGAAATGTTAAGGGTTAAACTTTTACTAGATTTCTGATTACACATGGAAGTTGTGCACCAATTTAACTAATAACCATATTACTTTGTAAAATAGTGAATTTGGGAAAAACATATTTTTTGAATTTCACTGATGATCCTCCAGCGGTGATCTCATAGCAGGGTATATATCCAATTACTACACACTATCAGTAGCCCACAGTGGCCAGGCCACACAGTCAGTTAGTGCACAGAGACCTTACCTGCAAGACATATGATCCTGGGAACTGGAACACACAATGAGCACTTTCCTCTGACATCTCACTCAGCAGATCTGTAGGAGACCCCTATCCTGGGTCTAAGGATCCACATATTTACATTCCTGATGAATTATCATTTAGCTGTGGCAAACGGTAGATTTAGATCTCTTCCATGAAATGTTCCTGTTATACAATACAACTTAATAAAAAATACACATTTGATGTTTACAAATGTTTTAAGAATGTTATATATGTGTGTACCCTCTTAATAAATGATATCTATCTATCTATCTATCTAATCACCTAGCTTAAACACAGACCAACAGTCCAAATAGTGTTCACTCCCTGCCTTCTCTCCATTTTCTGCCTCTCTCCACTTGTGACAATGGCCAGAATTTACTAACCACAGTAACTGCAGGGTGGTCCAGTAGTAAAAATGGAAATGTGAAGGTTAGTTAATTTTGCTGCAAAAATGCTCATATATGTCTCTGATTGAGACTGAGACACAATGTTGAGTTGAAGGGCATATCTATCTATCTCTCTATCTATCTATCTATCTATCTATCTATCTATCTATTACACTATCTATCTATATAAAGTCATTCAGTTTATGGTGAACAAAAGAGTAAGAGAAGCTCTCCACTTATTTTTAGAGTTTTAAATAGGTTTACAAATGTACTATTTACTCTCTCTCTCTCTCTCTCTCTCTCTCTTTCTCTCTCTATATATATATATATGGATATTCATCTATATGCAGAAATATATACATATATAAAGGCCGATATATGTATATGTATATATATGTGCATTTGTATATTTTTATATTTATGATTATGATTATTGTTTTTAGTAATATAATAATATTTATTTGTAGCACACCAACATATCCCATAGCACTACAAAGTATGTAACAAAAATACAATCACAACATATATCAAGTTTAGGGGGAAATAATCTAATGTTATGAATAAATATTATACAAAAATAAATATATAAATATAAAAAAGCATTTTTTAGCTTCCAAACTGCAGAAATGTTTAATGGATTAATTGCTCTCAGTATTTAATGAAACTAACATGTTGTGACATTTAGAATGATATAAAAATTAGTCTGCAAGCCCCCAAATTATACGCTGCCCATGCGGGTGAACTGGGGAGGCAGCTAGAAGAATGGGCCCTTTTACTGCTCATTAGTGATGCCATCAGGGCTCCTGCAATAAGAGCCGAGGTCAGGTTACATATGGCACACAGTCTGTTCAGCACTTTTAACATCAGCTTTGAAATTTTAGAGAGGTCAGAGGTCATCTTTAATAAGCTCAAGTCTGAAGGGTTTCAGTGATCTCCTACAAACTCCAGTTTTGCCTGTGTGGGTGTCCAGATCTCGAGTCCAGACCCAGATATTTCTAGCCAGCCCAGAACTCTGCAGGAGCGATTACATTCACATTTGCTTCTATTTCCTTTTGTCTATTTCTGAACTGTTATGTTTGGGTTTTCAGAAGTGCCAATAGTGAATTCTTGAGACACAGAAACCTCCTCTCCTGTTTGTAGTTCATTCAGTGTGTAAGATATTCTGCACATGTCTCTCTTTGTCCTCCCCTTGATATACTCTACAGAGATCACAGCACTATAAAACTGGCCTAAACATTATATAGTGTTATATAGTGTTACTGCCATCCTGTACGATGTATAAGCTATATAAAAGAGATACACATGCACGCCAGGCACATCTTTTGTTGTGCTTATCCATAAGGTTTTCTTGGCATAGATACTGGAGTGAGTTGCCAGTTCCTTTTCCAGTGGACCTCGGTTTGTCTGACCTCTCTGTTATGACGTACACATCTTGGGTGACCCTACGTGGTTTAGCTAACAGCTTTATTCAAGTACACAAGCACCTTCACCACGATAAGGTAGCGATCCAGAAGGAGACACATTTAGTATACTATACTACTATATACTTGCTAGGATTGACACTGCTTTTTTCTATCTTTTTCTTAGACTTTGAGAGAAAATAGTAGGAGAAAATGCTCTTAAAGGACAACTGCATTAAAGTTTTGTTGTTTTTAAAAACGCTTACTGCCCGTGTAGGAGGTATGCCAAATATTAAGAATTGAGCATAGAATTAAAATCTGAAACCTAATTATATTTAAAACATTTCACTTTTATTCTCTTTGAATTCATTTGCAGCTCTGATTGAGCACTGCATTCCTCCTTTGCTGCATGTCACTCTAGGAGGCTTCTATGTAAGTTATGGTGTGAGTGCTAGTGCACACTGTTGCTCCAGGCTCTGTGAGTGAGCTCAGAAGTGCTCCGTGCTCAAGTATTCACCCCTCCATAATTTACATAGAATTGTCCTTTTACATAGTTTATTCACAATTTTGATTCTTTGGCATATTGACTACAGGGGTATTATGCTTAAAAAAAAACTTGCACACTGTGGTCCATTAAATATGGGATTTTCAATCAAAAGAGGGACATTTTGTAAATATATAATATACTTTACCTTGGGGCAACTTTAATTACTGCCGTCCTTGGGCACAGGACAAATACACATTTTTGCAATTTCTTGACATAAAAAAAATGTGGGATAATTTTATGATTGTCTGAACAATTTGGAGCGAGGGTGTTGATTGTTTAAGATTGTTGCTGCGCTCATGACCAATGAAAAATGCGAACAATAAATTACCAAAGTTTAGTAAATAAAAAGCAGGGTTTCAGTGTGCACAGTACTTTAGAAATAGGTTATATTATTAGTATTATTATGAATACAAATAATATTAACTAGACAATTATAAAATAACTGATTTAGGAGTTTCACCTGCAGCCACTTAGTTTAGAAATAATAAATTATTTCTCCATAGAGCTCCATAACTCAGCTGGTGCACTCTCCAGACACATGCTAATTAGAGTTTGATAGAAAGAAATACTTTTTTTTAAGTTTGTAGAAATAATACAATATGATAACCTCTGATTTGCTTTTGTAATATTTAAAACAATCCTTTAAATGTATGACAGAGAAAACTTTATTCATTAATGTCCCAAATGATGTTTAAATGTTAATGGTATATTAGTCTGTCTAAAATGTACTATATATAATACATAAATATTTATATTATTACAGTAGACTCTCAGTTAACCGGCACCCATGGGGAATGGTAGACGCTGGATAAATGTAGTTTCTGGCTGCTTGAGAGTTACTATTAAAATAGGCCTAGATTAGCTGCACATAGGATGCTCTGCTAAGTACATTTGTCAGTGAGGGTTGTCCTAGGAGCAGCAGCAGCTTTCACTCCTCACTTACACACAGGTACATTGGGCTGGAGGGTGCTGAACCCGGGGAATGTAACGCCAACACTGCACTGGCTCAGTCACTCATGCCTGTCTGCTTCCAGGTAACATTGAATTGAGATGTACAGTGGATGATATCTCAGTGCCTGTAAGCATTTTGTGGCATGACAACCTGGCTCCTGGCATTTGTTGAGCCCTGAAAATTTTATTTTTTATTTACAGTATTCCATTTTTTTACTGGATGCTTGAGTTCTGGTTAATTGAGAGTCTACTGTGTATATATATATATATATATATATATATATATATAAAGAGAGCGAGAGAGAGAGAGAGAGAGAGAGAGAGAGAGAGAGAGAGAGAGAGAGATTATCTATCTATCTACCTATATATATATATATATATATATATATATATATATATATCTACCTATATATATATATATATATATATATATATATATATATATATTTATATATATATATATATATATATATATATATATATATTTATATTTATATATATATAACTGTATCAGTATGAGCCTGATTTGTTTTTCATCCGGAGTAACATAATGTCAATCTGTGTTTTGAAATTAAATACACATAACCCGAATGGTGCTGTGATCATGTCACTGATCCATGTAAACAGCAACGCCTTTAAAGTTTAAAGGGACCTCTCATTAATAGCTGTGAATATAACTGTCCTAATAGAGACCCTGTGAAAGAGATTGATCCACTGCACAATGAAAAATATATGTTTAAAAAAGCTGGTCTGACAAAAAAAGCTATTTTTTTTAATTAGGAGCATTCATCACACTTTGGCAAAGGTTGTGAGTGAGGGGGCTTTTATATTACTGCAAGAGCTTGGCTTTCGGTTATTTTTGCAAGTTTCCTGCTTCTAAACAATTGTAAGGTGAAAGGAGTGGGTGTCAAATTATAGCTTAAAAGTATAAATATGATTTAAGATTTTCCCTAAGCCATCTGATAAGGCGTTATTGAAAACAGAATTTTGCCAAATTAGTAGAAAATTGTATTTACCCAATATGCCATTGAAGTATCAAAAAGCAGAATTTAACCAAACATTTTATTTTTCAATATCCTTTTAAATCTGTGAGAAAATACTGAAGCGGATTTTGTCTGTTCTTGGAATCTCATTTCTCAGATCGGCCTTTCTCAGGATTAAGTGGGACAAAGAGGTTAACAGCAAATTATGACACAATCTCAACAAAAGCGGGTTTTATCTTTCAAGCACCTGTTAAATTGTTCTACATTTTGTTTTACAAAGAATCATTGAGTCTGCTGATGTTAGATGACATTTCCTCTTCAGTTTCACAGATATTTGTCTAAGGCTTAAAGGATCATAGCGAATATATATATATGTGTGTGTTTGAAAACTTTAAGCATAAGAACAAAATAAATCACAAAAAAGTCATACAGTTAGTTTCTATTTAGAAGAAAATACTAATTTGGATGCTGCTACAGGACCCTGGAGGGATCACATATATAGTCCTGAGCATACGAGTTGTTGCTAACGATTGCGGGCTCGCGCAGCGAGCCGCGGCCCTTGCGAGGCGAGGGCCTCAGTTGCTGGCATGGAGCGGCAAAGGCGCTCCTTGACCAGCAACTGAGGACCTCGCAAAGCGAGGGCCTCAGTTGCTGGCATGGAGCGCCAAAGGCGCTCCTTGACCAGCAACTGCGACCCTTGCAAAATTTACACATTACATTACATCCTCGGAAAAATACGACCTTAACGGCTGAACCGTGCGCACCGGAAAACAGTCAAAACACAATAAATACACACAAAAAATATGGGCCCTTTGAGCACTTTTTACGTCCTTCAGCTTAGTTTTCGCTGTGTTTGTATTTTTTCGGCAGCCATTGTTTTTCTTGCTTAGGCGATTTTCGTTGGTGAAAAAATGCCAAATATGCCTCAAATTAACTTGCAACCACACTTACAGGCTCCCTGGCTCTCCCCCTGTGCTGTGTGTGAATGTGTAAGTTAATTTGAGGCATATTTATTGCGTTTTTCTGGTCTTTGTAGCTCCGTGGTTTGGGCGTTAAAGTCGGATTTTTGCGAGCCGTACAGTGTATGTACGTATTTCAGTCCTAAGTCGTACAGCTCGTAAGGCCCATGTGCCTTAACTGCTCGCCTCGCTCCAGGAGGCTCGTAGTTGCGGCAATGTCCCACTGGCCTCGCAATGAGTGCCTGCGGCGCTCATCGTGAGCCCTGCAATAAGCTCCTTCGGCGCTCATTGCAGCCTAAGTCCTGCGTGATGGCTCGCCTCGCTTTGCGAAGCTCACAGTTGCGGCCCTATGGGCTGCAAACAGCAGTCTAAGTCCAGCGTGACCAACATTGTAAGCGTTTTGGACAACCCCGCAGATCCACAACTATATATATATGATTCAGGTAATTGTGGTAAGTCGCGTTAGTGTGTATATATTCAAGAACGTGTGCCATTTCGCTTTTTGAAATGTTAAATGTTAATGTTGTCATTTTACTAGATTTCTGATTACAAATGGAAGTTGTGCACCAATTCAACTAATAACCATATTACTTTGTAAAATAGTGAATTTGCTAAAGACATATTTTTTGAGTATAACAGAGGATCCTCCAGCGGTGATCTCATAGCAGGGTATATATCCACTTACAACACACTATCAGTAGCCCACAGTGGCCAGGCCACACAGTCACAGAGACCTTACCTGCAAGACATATGATCCTGGGAACTGGAACACACAATGAGCACTTTCCTCTGACATCTCACTCAGCAGATCTCTTTGGAGAAATTGTAAATTCTTACATATCTCACAAGCATGTGAAGTCTTTACCAAATTACAGTTTTCCTTCTAGTCATGTGAACTTAAAAAAGCAGGTTACTTATATCCCCCCGAAAAAATGTTGCATGAAAATCAAGGGCTGCAAGGGTTAAAATTGCTCTTTGACTAATTTGGGAGTATTAGGACACTGCACCTACAGTTATGGGACCATATGGAGGGTTCATTTACCCCCTGTACTGGCTGTATATGTTACAAATGCAGGGAGGACAGGAACATTTGTTCATACAAAAAAATGTAATGTTTAAAACCTGCCAACATATTTATTACTCCAGCCTCTCTTTAATGAACAACTGTAGTTTCTCAAAAACATCACATATTTGTGATGTATGTAACAAATTATTAATATTTATAATGTAGGGTACATGAGATACAGCTGTTAATCTGCCTGCACGTTGACAGGGGAGGTCATGCTGGTGGTGATTACTCTTTATTTTGTTCTATTTTCAAGTCACAATTTAATATGTCAGTCTTTCAGCAGAACCGAATAAAGATCCTATATGAATACATGGTTCCTTTATAAAACATTTGACATGTTATCGCGCAGGGGCTTAGGAACTGGGGGGGGTGGGAGGACAATTCCCCCCCCCCCAAATTAAATCAATAGGGCACACACAAAAATAGCAAAATTAAACGTAATCATGCATTACAAGTTGTGGCCACTAGAGCGCTATGGAGCAGTATGTCTTTCCGATGAAAGCTTTGACCAATATTCTATACATATATATATAAATAATAAGTTGGTACATAGACATATACACATATATAATATATATATACATATATATTATTATAAATACATATATATATATATATATATATATATATATATATATATATATGTGTGTGTGTTGGGGGAGGCAGAGCCATTGAACATTTAAACAAAGACATTTGAGGGGCACTACAGCAATGGGGCTCCTCCAGAGTGGGACCCTGGTGCATCAGCGGTAGATCCACCCCTGCGTCCTGTCCTGAAGTTGAGTTGAATTATCCCCCAATATTTTTTTGGGCTCTTACTCCCATGTTATCAAGTCATGTTCTTTATAAGACCATACTAGAAAACATGACTCTTCTGTGATACTAAGTATTTTTATGATGTATAGAACCAAGTTAAAGGATAAAGGACCACTGTAATTAAAGGAAAACTGCAGTGTGTAAATAAAACTAACAAAAATGTGTTCTTAGTAATCCTATATAACACCCACTTGGTAGCTGCAGCCCTTGGTTCCTTGGTTCCTGACTCTTCTGTGGTCCTAATTGTTTTTATGAAAGTATAGAATCAAGTTAAAGGACTGCTGTAATTCAAGGAAAACTATGGTGTGCAAAAATGTGCCCTAAGTAATCCTATAATCCACCCACTTGGTAACTGCAGTTCTTGGTTCCTGCTGTGCTCCAGATGAGATGGTGTTGCAATGTGATGTAGTTGACCAAGGAGACAGGGAAGCCGCAATTACTTACTGGCAATACCTCTATGCGATTCTCCCTACAGGACTTCTTCAGGAATGCCTCCTTGGTAACACTAACATCATCCCATTGTAATGCCACCTCATGTGGATGGCAAGAACAGAGTGCTGCAGCGACCAACTGGATAGACTAAAGATTATCTAAGCTCTGCAGTAACTTAACTTTGCAGAAAATATTGTTTTTTATTTTCATCTGTGAAACCAAGAGCACATTTTAATATATGATTCTACATTTGAGTATTAAGGTGGCTGGAATAGCTACTGTTAACTTGTACCTCACGTCTACCCATCTAAATATATATTCAGGGACTATATTTAGATTTATGCAGCCCTAGGCCCATTCAGATTTGTGCGCCCCATAAAGACCCATTTACTGCTACTTCTTTCCTCTTGCTATATCCCAATCATAAGTTACCACACATCAATCTAGAAAATTATAAGTGTATATATGGCTATGTAAGTATACAGTCCCCTTCTGGATTGCTACCTTGTAGTGGTAAGGGGGCATGTGTTCCTCAATGAAGCTGTGAGCTATCCCATATAGGGTCGCCCAAGATGGGCAGAGAGGTCAAACAAAATCGCTGTCCACTGGAGAAGGAACTGGCAACCCACTACAGTATCTGCCAAGAAAACTTTATGGATAAGCATGACCAGAGACGTAACAACAGATATGCCTGGGGTGCTGAGGTCTATAAGGTCACAGAGAGTCGGCCATGAAATGACTGAACAAATATAAAGTGCCAGGTTTACTTACAGACAGAATATTCTCTGCATATAGACATTTACAGTGCCTTGCAAAAGTATTCCCCCCCTTGGTAATTTTTTGTGTTTTGTTGCCTCACAACCTGGAATTAACATGGATTGTTTGAGGATTTGCATCATTTAATCTACAGAACATGCCCACAACTTTAAACACTTTTTTTTTTTTTTTTGTGAAGCAAACAACAAATAGAACAAAATAACAGAAAAAGTCAATGTGCATAACTATTCACCCCCCTAAAGTCAATACTTTGTAGAGCCACCTTTTGCTGCAATCACAGCTCCAAGTCACTTTGGATAAGTCTCTCTGCTGGAAGGTGAATCTCCGTCCTAGTTCTAGTCAAGTCACGTACAGAGTGGTACAGGTTTTGCTCAAGAATATCCATGTATTTAGCACCATCCATCTTTTCCTCAACTTTGACCAGTTTCCCAGGCCTGGCTGCTGAACACCATCCCCACAGCATGATACTGCCACCACCATGTTTCACTGTGGGGATGGTGTTCTTTGGGTGATGTGATGTGTTGGGTTTGCGCCAGACATAGCGTTTTCTTTGATGGCCCAAAAGTTCAAATTTAGTCTCATTAGACCAGAGCACCTTCCTCCATACATTTTGGGAGTCTCCCACATGCCTTTTCACAAACTCAAAACGTGCCATTTTGTTTTTTGCTGAAAGTAATGGGTTTCTTCTGGCCACTCTGCCATAAAGCCCAACTCTATGGAGTGTACGGCTTATTGTCGTCCTATGTACAGATACTCCAGTCTCTGCTGTGGAACTCTGCAGCTCCTCCAGGGTTACCTTAGGTCTCTGTGCTGCCTCTCTGATTAATACCCTCCTTGCCCGGTCCCGTGAGTTTTGGTGGACAGCCGTCTCTTGGCAGGTTTGCTGTTGTGCCATGTTCTTTCCATTTGGTTATGATAGATTTGATGGTGCTCCTGGGGATCATCAAAGTTCGGGATATTTTTTTTATAACCTAACCCTGACTTGTACTTACCTGAATTGTCCCTTACTTGTTTGGAGAGTTTGTTGGTCTTCATGGCAGTGTTTGGTTAGTGGTGCCTCTTGCTTAGGTGTTGCAGCCTCTGGGGCCTTTCAAAAAAGGTGTGTATATGTAATGACAGATCATGTGACACTTAGATTGCACACAGATGGAAATCATTTCACTAATTATGTGACTTCTGAAGGTAATTGGTTGCACCAGAGCTTTTTATGGGCTGCATAACAAAGGGGGTGAATACATACGCACATGACAATTTTCTGTTTTCTATTTCTAAAAAATAGTTTTATGTAAATATTTTTCTCATTTCACTTCACAAACTTAGACTATTGTGTTCTGGTCCATCACATAAAATTCAGATTAACAAAACATTGAATTTAAGGCTGTAATGTAACAAAAGCTGTACAAAATCAAGGGGGGGTGAATACTTTTGCAAGGCACTGTAAGTGCATACTCCGTGTTCATTGCATCTGCAACTGTAAATGTGTTTCCCTAGGCCTGGGGCTTGATATATAGTATATATATACTGCATATATATATATATATATATATATATATATATATATATTACATTGTATGGTGGTCTTTTAACTTAATATAAGCCACTTTTGCTTTAATAATAACACTTTAGATGTGCATGACCTTTCAATGTTAGTTGCCAGTGTCCCTTTAACACTTTCAGTGGCAGAGGAGCAAAGCAGTATGTTGCTGGCCCTTCTACCACGAAAGGGTTAAGGGAGTAAGAAGATAGCACATGACGCAAGTAGAGAAGCATCAATAAGGTCAGCACTCAGTGTTCATTTAATAGCAACTTGATCCTCTGCCGGCCACCTGATCTCGCATGTCTCTCGTCCTATTAGTGCATAGCTGGGAGCTCAGCGAGAGGCCGACTCGGGGCCCCACAAAGCCACCCTTACAGCCAGTGCTTGTGTTTGGAGTCTCCATAACACGGCTATGACAGACAATTTTATGATTATTCTCAGATCTTACGTCCGTTCCTTTATGTTTTACATTATTTATGTGCCCTGGAAAAATCAATGTCAAATATAAATACATGTTTTGTTAGTTGCAGCACAGTGTAGTTTCTGTATAACAGTGTAAATAAATGGAAGCTTGTAGGTCTGTGGTCCCATATAGCATTTTAAATAACCAATCTTGACTGTGGGAAAACTTATTTTAGAAAATAAAAGAAATAACCACAATTTTGTATTTGTTTTTACCTTATTATGCTATTATTTCAATATTTTTATTTTTCAGTTTATTCACTCTGTTGCTTCCTGAACAAGATTTCCTGTAAACTAAGGCTCTTCTCGGAACCCAGACAGCTACCAGGAGGTCATCTGTATCCTGAGGAAGAAAGTTCTCTCCAGAAGAAGGACAGAAGAGAGAGTCTTCGACCCTTGAAAAACAACCCTATAGCCAGTACATGTTCTTCAAAGGAGTACATCACTTTATTCATGGGTCGGAGAACATTTCTAGGAGCCAAAACAATAGAAAACATAAAAAGCACATACACAAAAAGCATATTTGAATTCCCAATGACCAATCACAAACATGCCTATTTGGGTGAGTCTATGATTGGTCAACAAGGAACCAATTAGAAGGAAGCTACCAACGGAGTTTGAACTTGCCACCTGAAGGTGGGGGGAGCTTTTCTTTTAGAGCCGACATTGGCAACTCTCCTATGGGGCTTGTGGTCGTTGCAGAGGAACAGGCCGACAGGTGCAGGAAATTCAATTAGTCCAATTTGCTCAGGGTCTACAAAGTCTATTGTTTTCTATGGGGAGGAAGGCTCTAATGTGATAGAATTAGGGGTAGGTCTGTAGGGACAATAGAACAGGAATAAGCAGGACGCCCTTATGTCCATCGGGATTCACAGGCTGCCCTTGTTTCAGTACCAGTTCACTTTTTCTGATTAGTTTATCCAGGTTTTGGATAGCCTTGCCTTCCTAGAGAGTTCTGAAGCTTTCAAACTTCTCTCTCCCATTAAACTGACCAATCCCCATTCAAGCTCCTCCAATGGTTCATCTACTGGCTGCCCTCTTCACCAATTTTATAGCACCACCATGTCCTTTTGAATTTCCCACTCCAGTCCCCGTCATCCAATATCCCAAGAGGGCCACTTCATAATTGGTCTCCACTTTTAGAGTTTAACCAAATGTCCAATTGTCGGCAACCCCCGGGAATTACCGTATGGTCCAAATATAAGCCGCACCCGTAAAGTTCAAGGGGAAAAAATAGAAAAAAGATAGTACTCAAATATAAGCCGCACCCATAAAAATTGGAGAGAAAAAGACTCTCAAAGTGATCAGCCATTGCAAGAAACAGGCTTTCTAATTAGCACTGTACCTTTTTTTGCAGGTTACAGCTTTACAGGATGTTAGAATCACTAAAAACCGTAAATCGCTATTCCAATACCGCAGTCACAAGCTCGCAAACTCGGCACCCTTAACTCCGCAATCGCGCAAATCGGCAGTAATTTGGCATTTGCGAATAGTAGTCGCACGCGTTACAAGCAAAGTTCGCAAATTGCCAAGGATTTTTGACGGTCGCAAATATAAGCCGCACCCATTAACCCATAAAAAATCGGAAAAAAAGGTGCGGCTTATATTCGGACCAATACGTTACAAACCATCCAATGGGCAAAGGCTCACTCTCTTTGGAGAATGGATAAATTCATGGCGATTTTGCTCTGCATCTTCCAAAGTCATGTTGTGGCTAAACCCAGTCCCCATGTCCAGGTGATCAATTGCTTTTTGAGAAAAGTCACATCCTGATGAGCCAGCCCATCACACTTCACTGCTTCACAATTATTTTATAGTGATATGCACCATTGCCATGATTGAGCTATTTTTTTGTATTACATTTTTTTTTTTTAATGGTGGCAGATATTTGCTTTTGTTCTTAGACACCTGGGAAGAATAGTGGATTTCAATAAGATCTGTATTCAGCTCTGTTGAAAAACTGTAATTATAAATAGGCATTTAAGACCAATTAGTGACACATGCCCCACTAGAATAACCCTCCTTCTCAAGCTACTGACAACCTTGACATTATTGATGCATTTATCTACTGAAGTTTTTAAGATATAATGTTTTTTTTTGGTTACACAAGTCACAGTATGTGCGCATACAACTTTTTACGGTGCATGGAAAAGTTTCAAAATACCTGTAAATAATCCTTGAAATGAGGGCACCTACAGGACTGCAAGACCTCCCGAAGAGGTGAACTAAAGAGCAGTTTGTTGTGATTAAGATCTAACACAACAGAAGGGCCCCACATGAGTGATCTAATGGGACAGAGTGCTCTTGATGTGTGTCTGATAGCGAGAGCATTCCTTCTGTCAACAAACATATAGCCAATAGCATGAATGATGCAGTGAGGACAGCATTAATAGAAAGCATACGGTATAATACTGAGACCCTGCTGTTCATCTGATATATACGTTTTATTGTGTCCAGAGCTGGCTCCTCCTGTGCTCATGTACGGCCCCTGTACCAATTCATGTCAGCAGATTGGCGGTCAGTGTATTGACCTTTCTATCACAAGCAGACAATATGTTTCCAAGCGATTTAATGGAGTTTGCAGTAGAGGAAAGATCTGCTCCCTGTGTTGGCTTTCTTGTGGTTATAAGACATATCTGCATCTTGATTGGATTGTGTTGCTTATCAGAGGCTCTTGATATGAACAGCAGCACATATTAAAGATTAATTTAAGAGACACCAAAAGTGTTTATTTTTATTTCCATTCATATAAAGATAACATTAAAGACATGTGGAAGGTTTACTATGTATATAATATACATGTGTATCTATTTACTTTGTTGTACTTTATTTTATTAAGATGCATGTATAGTCTCTTTTTTTACTGCCCTAAAATCAAGGCAAATAGTCCCTATATGGGTCTGCCCACTGCAGCGTATGCAGACGCAGACTCTATGGGAGTGCTGGATATGCAGTGTAGTGTCATAGCCTATCAGGGCCCCAGTCCCAGTAGCATGTTTGCAGAGAGAGGGTCAATGATTTGTAGTAAGAGACTGCAGAACAAGTATAGTGTCTTTGTGAGCTGTAGAAGACAGACCCATACAGGCACTATTATTTATTCTTTTAGAGGCATCAAAAACAGAGTTTAATAAACACTTCTTAATATAATAAATACGTAAAGTAAATAGTAGACATGTATATTATATATCTAGTAAATCCTACCATATACCTAAAAATAGGATTTCTGCATGTAATGAAATAAATCACTTGAAATCACTTGTAAAAGCTTGATAAGTTACTTTTACAGTTGTCTTACACTGTGACATTAATTTCTCTGCTCTGCTCTATTCGCACATGATTAGATCCGATAATCACAGGTGAGAAGCTTAACCTCAATGTAGCCTATGATTATAATTACTTAATGGGAGACCACATCCTAGGATGTCTTCTGTGACTGCATTGATTGGCCACAAAGCGACCACTGATTAGGGAACAAACTACGAATTACTGGAGGAGGAGAAAACAAGGGACCCAAGGACACAATGTAAAAACAACTGTAAAGTAAGTTATCAAACTTATGCAAGCATTTTCTTCTCTTAATATACAATGATCCTTGTATTGTTATAATTTTATCTGTTAAGACAAAATCCCTGTCCAGTGTCATTTTAAGGGTCACAGTGGTGGTCATGCAATAGGATTTTATATGTTTAGTTACTGAATAGTAACAAAATCATTTATTTGTAGATGTGCTCTCCACCCGCTATCATGTCCAGGGGGTGGGCTGACTGCACTGGCCTAGTACGCTGTCCTGACAGAGTCTTTATCTAAAAAAAAAAAAAAAAGAATTAAGAACTTCTAAATTGGGCTAAGAAAAACCACAGCCAAATTTACTATTAGATAATGATCAAAATCCCAATGGACCAACAAAAAAGAAACATAAACTGCATACATAAAAACAAAAACAGGTATTATTAGTCAATACATTAGTCATTAAAACATCATCAAAAAGTAAGCTGTATAAAAATATTAAAAAATATTAATGATTCACCAGGAAGACTACTAATATCACAGATATCCCATATGCTGTGTTTAGTTAATACAGAATGCAATAATGCTATATCTTATATCATGTCAGAGGAATATACTTAGGTTTACATAAAAAATATATATACAAATAATACATGATATATATAGACCAAATAATCTAATCAAATTAACAGATTTTATAAATAAACATGCAGAATATATAAAGAAAATTCAAAGGGTAGGCTTATTTAAGTAAAGTGCAATAATATACACATGCTAAGTGCTCAATAAATGATAATCAAGACACTTCATGAAGTGCAATAGTTACAATGTCATACATATAGTTGATAGAAACTATTCATATATTCTAAAATGTAGTACAGTGTAATAAGCTCAAAATGTAATTACGGCATGATCTATTAATTCTCTGTACACAGCTCATATAAAAACCAATAGGAATAGTTGTTTCCTTAAACCACAAATGTTATACACAGTAATAGAAACAAAATCTATATACAACGAGTCTTTATCTGCCTACTCTACAGTGACTACACCAATCACAACCAAGAATATAAGATAGCCTCCTTGACAGATCCTATTTTACCTCCTATCACAAAAAAGAGCTGGAGATCTGCTGGAACTGAAATGTACATACTTATTTCAGCAGCGGGTTATATAAGTGCTACAGAGACCTTTTCAGTCTAATAGTAATAGAAATAAAAGTAACAAAGTAGTAAATAGTAGCTATAATAAATAATTAAAATGTAAAGTTTGTTTATCAGTACGATTCTATGTTTCTGCATCCCCTGTTTTAACTTCTTCTTGAATGTACTATATAAACCAGTTCCTCCGAGCTGAATGTATTAGCGGATGGGTCTTCTGTCCTCGAAAAGGGCGTCTTTGTTCCCTGAGGATTGTGTCTCTATTGTGCAGGTATAATCGAGCCGCTCTCCTCACCTTCCCTTTCACTCCAGGTATGCTCCCCAAAACATTACTCTTTCTAGAATTTCCTGCACTTAAAGCTCTTTTTCTGCCACCCATATAATGAAGAAAAAGCTGCTCACTTTGATCAATGTGAGGCTTAAAGGGCCAGTGTAAGCGCTTTTCATGTTAGACATATATTTTAGCTCGCCATTGATGAACATAAAAAAATACCCATGCAAACAGCAGGAAATCAAAGCTTAAGCAGAAAACATAATTTAATAAGATTGTTCATCTCATTAATGGCCTACCCCTCCAAACTTTCATTGCCCTGGAGTACTACTGAAAGGAAGGGAAATATTTCAACATTATTCAAGCCTTACCAGACTGTCTAATCATTATTCCAGTTGAAATATTTCCAGTCCTTTCAGCTAGTGCTCCGGACATTGAGAGGTGAGGAGGCACCCGGTATATGCTAATGATGTGGCGGTCGGTGTGACGTCACGGCATTAGCATAACTGGTTGCGGCAGCCAGTATATGCTAATGAATGTGGTGCTCGTGTCGACGTCACATGCGCGCCACATCAAGACCCGGAAGGAGCGGAGGAGGCCAGGGACCACGTTAAGTGAGGGGAGGGGGCGGGGTATTTAGAGGCGGTTATTATGAGGGGGGGGTTAGAATGAGGGGGGGGTTGAGGATGAGGAGGGGCGGAGGGAAAGAGGACACGGGTCGGTAAGAGGAGAAGCGCGGGGGGTAGAGAGACACAGGGGGGGTAGAGAGACACGGGGGTAGACGCGGCACAAGGGGCGGGTTAGAGAGACCACGGGGGGCGAGACAGAGAGACAAGGGGGGTTAGAGAGACATGGGGGAGGAGAGTGACTCGAGTATAAGCCGAGGGGGCCCTTTTTAGTTTTAAAAAAGGGCTGAAAAACTACGGCTTATACTTGAGTACTATACGGATTATATATATAATATATATAAAAAAAAACACTCTATTGCATATCACATCGGTGGCCTGGGGCCCCTACGTCTATAATACCAGACGCCAAACACCTCTGACTATCCTTTGATATTGTCCAAACACCTAACCTAGACCTACATTCAGGAGTCTGTATGTAACCAGCCCCAAGACCATTGTGGTTAAGACATTAAAGTATAATTAGAAAGGAATACTGTATAACACTAAACGTCAAACTTGTGCACTGTCGAACCAAGAAGGGCACTATGGAGAGGAATTGGCCCTATGACTCCTTAGGCCTCTCCACCCCCTATCAACTAGCCCCTTAGGACACCAGGTAACCTGATGTAGATATATAGGCTTATGGCCCTATATGCCAGGCTGCTCCGCGAGGGTGGTAAAGCTGAAAATCTTTTAAGCATGCTACTAGCAAGCGCTGTACATGGTGCAGTTGTGAAGGAACACCCAAATTCACTTTAATAACCCAAATATACTCTCAAGTCCACGTTATAAACTGATGCAGAGATACGTGGAAGCCACATGACTTCCTTTTGTGTAAAAAACGGAGCCCAAAACATGGCCCGTAAGACTTGTGGCTATACATTGCCTATGAAAGCTTCCCGCAAACGACTTATGGGTTAGGAGCGAAAAAGCTACGGGACGAGAAGATCTGGATGGTCGCGCCCGCAAATCCTACGATCTCTAAGCCCGCAACCGCTAGGTTCAAATATCGCTATTAAACTGCAACAAATCCGCTCGCGTTCAACCACGTAACCCGCGAATGGAGGAGACGACAGGTGCAAGAGAGGACCCGCAAGGGTTAAAGTCCTATCCGTAGCACTGAACGCCAATATAAACACACTACTGCCCAAACCATGAAAGAGAAAGTGATGTTAGGTATTAAAATGAATAGCTCATCACTCTGAGGCTTGCAGATCAGCAATATGAAATAGATCTTTTTTTTAGGGCCCCATTCAAGTGACCGAATTTGAGATCTGGGAGCCCGTAAGTGAGCTCACAAGTAATTTGGCGCGGGCTCGGAATGGCTTCCGAGTTAGGGGCTTGAAAAATTGGCTTCCGTTAAACTCATAACTTACAGCTAAGAATGGCAAATTGCTGTGCAATAGCTAAATATCCCCAAGCTCGTAAATGTATTCATGTTCATATATCGCAATTGAAGGAGAAAAATCCTACATGGGCTAGAGACTGAAAATGCAAAAAAAAAAATCACTACCGCACTGTAAATAACGGGGAAAGCAATGATAGACCTTAGAATTAATTGCACAACAGTCTAAAGCCATTGATCATGTTCCCGCCCACAACTACTCCAAAACTGTGCATAGTTTACGGATTTGGCTTCAAGACCGCAACTTGTGAGCTTGAGCAATTGGATAGCATTACTGTGGTATACCAAACCTTAATATATATAACAGAACTCGCATGGGCTTGAATATTGTATTTATGGCTTTTTGAATATGCATGACTACAGACTACATGCCTGATCGAACCCTGCAGATAAACTCGCACGACTTTGACATCTAGCGCGCAACACAGGATAAACAATGAACATATAAATGGCTGAAAAAACCTGATGGCACAATAAATAATATACAGTGCCTTGCAAAAGTATTCACCCCCCTTGGCATTTTTCATGTTTTGTTGCCTCACAACCTGGAATTCACATGGATTGTTTGAGGATTTGCATCATTAATTTACAGAACATGCCTACAACTTTGAAGACGTTTTGTTTTTTTGTTTTTTATTGTGAAGCAAACAACAAATAGGACAAAATAACAGAAAAAGGAAATGTGCATAACTATGCACCCCCCTAAAGTCAATACTCTGTCTATACTAATACGTCTCTATGAGCTTGCCACATCTTACCACTGGGACTTTTGCCCATTCCTCCTTGCAAAATTGCTCCAGCTCCTTCAAGTTGGATGGTTTGCGCTTGTGAACAGCAATCTTTAAGTCTGACCACTGTAGCCTGGGGCTTGATAGAAAAATAGTAATTCATTGTTTAAATGCACATTAAAGGTTTAAGAAAAGTTATTTCTTATCAAGCTCCACCTAACCATCTTTCAAAAGCCCCTTATAAGTACACTATAGAGGCCCTTTAATTGTAAGCTCTTGCATGGACCCTAACATTAAAGGGATTTGGAAGGTTCCTGGATTTTTTTTGGTATGTATTATCCCTGTGTATCTATTTACTTTTATGTATTTTATTAGTAATTGCTTATAAGCTCTGTTATAACCGCATGAAATCAAATAAACCGTCCCTGCATGGGTTACAGCAGCATATGCAGACACACACACTGTAGGGCTGGATGTGCACTGTAATGTCCTAGCCTATCAGGAAGCACATCTCAGAAATATATTGTAGAATGCTGCTGAGAGATGGCCACTGATTGATTAGTATGAGAGTGCACAAGTACTACAGAGTCTGTGTTTTCATGAGCTGCAATTGCCTATCCAAGCAGGGACTATTTGCTCGATTTTAGGCAGTACAAACAGTGCTTATAAGCCCTTCTTACTAAAGAACATAAAAGTATATAGATACACAGGTATATTATATACCTAGCAAAATCCAGAAATCTTCCATATCCCTTTAAGAAAACAAGGAAGGATCTCTGTCTGATGGTCAGTGCCTGGACAGTGTTGCTAGTCCAGTTAGGGCTATCCGATCAGTGATAGCACACAGTGCATTCCATCCATCACAACAGTTCTCATGTTAATACCTGCAAATGTTTGGCTACAGGGAATGTATAAATGATGAGTCATAAGAAAGCGTGTTGGATGCAGATAAGACGTCAAATGAGGTGCTATCATGGGAAAATCATCTTATCTTTAAAGGGACACAGCAAAAATTCCAGTAACTGCAAAAATGAAAAGTACATACATAAATAATATGACTGCATTTTGTTATTAGAAATTGAGTGGAACGGTTAGACAATTACCAGCAAAGATCCTCTCTCAGCCACTATACATATATAGGGTGATTGACGCTCAAAGCTGGAGTCGCGCTTAGTAGATTAAAGGACCATATGTTTTTTTGCTGTACATAGACTATTAAAAGCAGTATATAGATTCAAATAAAAAAAGTCAAAAATGTATCTTAGCTTTTAAAGTCTTTTTTCTCCTCAAGCAAAGTGGTCTCCTCCCACCTCTGTCATCTGGGCTGTAGCCAGCTCTGACTTTGCGCTGGACTAAAGCTTCAGACTGAGCATGCTCGTTAAATGGGCAGGGCTACTATGCCACTGGATGGGACCTATGGAGCAGCTGCAAGCAGGTTCCAATAGAGCTTTTACCTCTGTGTAGGCAGTGTGGGCAGAGCTAATGTTATGGGGCAGGACCATTGACATCAGCCCAGCCTGCTTCCAAGCTTGATGGTAAATCAGCACACAGCCAGAACTGACCACAACACTCATAGACACAGGTAGGAGATACACAGTTCAGCTTGAGGAGAAAACAGACAGTTTAAGAATTAAGAAAAAACTTAAGTATTTTAAACTGCAAACTGTTTTTAATAACATATGAACATCAAAGAAACATTTGAGCTTTATTAGCATAATCACAGAGATGTTTAAGTGTTAAAGTCTCCTCCTTAGCAACCCAACTGTGAGAGTTAATAGAGAAGGGTAGTAAAAGAGGAATATTTTTTCAATTTGTTTTATATAAGCGTTAAATAACTAACATTTAAGATAAATGATCTAACACTACCACTTAGATCCCACCCATGCACTGTTTTTCAAGTGCCGATAACAATGAGTGAAGGGTGACGCTCCACCTGCCTTGCCTTTTAAACATTTTAAATGTATTGACAAACTCTCTTTATATACTTTATTGAAAAATAACACTGCACCCACAGCATTCAAAAATAAATACTTGTCAAATTATTAAACTGAATGGTGGGTAATCAAGAACACACAGTTATGGATTTGATGGCATATCAGAGCTGCCCATTCTATCTATCTAACAAGTTTTTTTAAATAATACCTCTGGTTGGACTTATGTTTATCACAGGCATGCTTGAATTCTCTTACCTAATTTGCCCTCACCACTTCCGTTGGAAGGTGGTTAATTATCCAACAACTTTTTTGTGAAGGGTAGCCAGATAAAAGTGAAAGCTATTGTAACCACTTTATTAATCTGTACATATTTTAAGCAAGTCAAGAGCATTTTATGAGCAACGCTGGCCTTTGCTGAAGTTCTAACGTCCATGTCATGATTCTTCCTTAAGATAGGAGGAGATGATGGACTCCTGCTATGGATAACTTAACGGATGACGCCATAGTCAATGAATTAAAACCGGTGTCCTTAAAGAACAAATAATAAACAAAAGAAAAAAATTGAGCTTGAGAATAATTAGGCTGGAAATGGGTGTTACACCTATTTTTTATCAGGAGAAACTATATTAGAATTCTTCACTGGTCCCTGGATGTATCCATGATACTTTGGTTAAGATGTTATGTGCAAGCAGAGTTTAAATATCTTCTTAAGCCAACCTGAATTTACTTTGCAGCTGCCTGCTTCTGAGCATGTGCTGAGAAAGGGTTTTAGTGTCAAGGACTATGATGCTGAGGAAGATTGAAGGCACATAGTCCTAGGGTCACAGAGTCGGACATGACTAAACGATAATGGAACGCTTAACACAGGTTCTGCGCATCACATGAGGTGCCAAGGCAGCAGAAAGTGTTGAAACGAAGAATATGGCGCCTTCTATACATAAGCAAAGCCCGTTATAAACCTTGTAGAAGAGGTTCCTTTCATAATCCGGGTGGCCTTTATTATATTCTGCACACACGCTATATTCTGATGGGCTGTCTGTGGAAGAATAACCTTAATGTCACCACGTAGTCTTCCAGTTTCCCTGCATGCTTTGATTCACTACACATGTATTTTCAAAACATATGGGGACATCAAAAGTGTGTAATGTCTCCACATCTGACTTAGCATGAGGGCAAACACTGAAAACTAGTTAGAACTGTACAAAATACAATTTTATCGCAGTAGAAAAAAAAAATTAACCTGGTTTACTTTCTGAATGTTAGGACTAGTAGAATTTTTTTTTTTTTTAAATAAAATTAAAATATACCTTAGAGGTCCAAACAACTGATGCTCAAATTGTTAAGAGGATTAATAGCAAATGTAATTGCTGGAAAAGGTCAAGCTTGTTCCTCAGGGCAGTACTATAGAAACTGAGAAAATATTCTAAAAAATCCCAAATGCTGAAAAATGCAAGTTTCTCAAATTCTCCCCATTTAAAAAATGTTTCTAGACGTTACAGAAATATTTATATTGTCTGTGTCAATGATGTGGCTATATAGGCTTGCTTTATTTAGCCTTTTCCTACTAAACATTTAAAGCCAGCAAGTTCTGGATGATACATTTGCATAGATGGTTTGGGTGGAGGGGTAGAGTCTTACAATTCCATCTGAGCTTTTCGGTTTTATCATGAATTTTAATCTCCTGTAGAGCACAGTTACTTGTTTTGCTCTGAAGCCATCAGGCCTGCTATCGGAGAGGCATGATCATCACCTATCTACTTAGATAATCAGCTTTCAGGCCTAAATACTGACAAGCTTAGGTAATAGTATTTGAACCAGATTCCTCTCTATCAATGACAGATTGATACTGATCAAAGAATGATTTTCTTATGCATCAATTATGGACTTTTTGGATTGCTGTTAAATCCATTTACCTAGCTTGTCTTAATAAATCCCCAGAATGGTCTTATGCCTACTCTAGACATGCTTGAACTAATTTACTGTTTGTCCATATCACTTGACTTTTTTACCCCTCAAAAATTTGGGGGGAGTATATGGCTGATAAATTGCAATAGATTCTCCTTTGCCCACCATTGTGACTGATTTTCTTGCCATTCTGATCATTTTCAATGTCATTATGTTCATGGAAGGTTTAGAACCCAATTAAGCTCAATGAAAACGGAATAGTCTGCAAACTATAAAGACCTTCACCGAAGAATTATGGTGCTTTACAAGACTCAAAAGCCTTTTACAAGTGATCCCTTGTAATTTACTAATCCAATATATAAAAAAAATGCACTTAAGAGCAAGTACTACATATTCATGATCACTTGACAGGACAGTCTTCCAATTATGTTTCATTTAGCAGATAAAAGCAGCAGAGAAGGAAGACCACTGTAAAAAATTTAAAAACAAAGTCATCTTTGAGTTTAATTATGCAGTGATAGGGTCATGAAGTTAGTTTTGTGTTTGTTTTTTTATTAGAAAGGGGAAAAAAAAAAAAAAAGGTTGATGCCTCTGCTGGCCCCTGGGAGCATTCTTGACCCTATGGTGAATGTTGAAATGGTAGTCAATATTCTGCAGGCATTGATATACTTGCAAATTGCCCGTTTCTGACCATGTGCATGGGAAGACTGTAGATGTCAAATTCCTCCACTGATGTAACAAATCCAACCTCTCACTGCTTTCTCCACTAATCAATAATCATAATCCGCAGACTCCAAGCTTTAAGAAAAAAGCTCAGGTCAGAAGAGATGGAAAAGTTATTTTTTGAAGACTCTGTAAAGAACAATTAATTTTTCATCTACAAGATCCACCTTCTATTTTCTTACACATTAGTGATGGATATTGAAATTCGGTAATTTATAGGACTTTGCGCCCAGCTGTAACAAAAAGGGAAATTAGAAAAAGCACAAAATGACCTCATAAAGAACAAGAGTAAAAAAGTATAAATATAAAAGTTTATTCAGTATAGTGTTTAGAAAAATAAGTTCACATCATTTCAGAATACAATAAAACTTGTCCAGGCATAAATCCCTATTACAGTACAATGAAAACAGAAACATACGATACCTCTTTGGTTGGGTAACTGCACAGAAATGTTTAATGACTTGAGGTTGGTACCATTAACTAAAAAAAATGAAATATCAATGACTGCTATACTAGAACGGATATGTTTGTAAGGCACAAAAGGAAGATAATAATAAATAAAAAAAACATGCAAAGAATTCAGCGTAAAATGAGAAGTCAGATATAAGACATGCACTGTATTTAAGATGCCACAACAAAAATATTTTAAACACCAGGTTTTTCCTGAAAGACATAAAAATGGACTTGTATTTTTTTTTCACAATTTTAAAGTATTTAGAATATTATTTTTTTTAATGAGTACCCCACAACTCCCAAAATAAACATGCATGAAGTGGGGGTAAACCATAGAACCAAAAAAGTCTGGTATACATGAAAATGTTTGATCATAGGAAGACTTCAGAAAAATCGACTGCTCTTTTGCTCTAGTATGCAACAGCATTTACTATAAAAAGCACATTCTAATTATATATTGGTTAATGCAGGTCCCATGCAATAGTGAAGAGAACTAACTAGTCATTCAGTTAAAACAGTAAAATAGTGCAAAACAGTTCATATAAAATGTAGCGTTTATTCTGTATTCTAAACAGCAATAATTTGCAGAATTTAGCAAACATTTTCTACAAAAAACATTGATTGTCTTTCCCTTTTATCATGGTGTGCTTAATATCTATGTTAGCATACTATAAAGTAATAGCATTGTAATTATCCATCTTATCAAGAAGGAAGGTTGGGAATATGTATTCCTCAGTGTGCTTTGCTACAAGTGAACAGCCAAACAGGCCAGAAGGCACAGGTTTCTCTTTAAAATAATAAACTGTATATGGACATTAAAACAAAACAGATACAGT
>CM050168.1:176539021-176631521 GCA_027410445.1 Discoglossus pictus | reverse complement strand
AGTAATAAGCAAGCTAGACAAGCAACATTGCACTTACACATATTTTTAAAACTTCCTCCAATGTGTTCTCTTTGTATAGAAGCCACTGTTTAGATGGAACTTCCCCTTTAAAAATAGGAATTCACCTTAAACACAAAAGTGGTATCATGCACAAGAAAAACAAACACTATTCTATAGAGAAATATATACCCATTAGTTCCACCCATTACAGAAACAGAATAATGGGATGAGGAATCTCTGATAAAGAATAGGTAAAAATAAATAAAGCCACCTGTGTGATAAACAAGGGAGTCTATGACCAAGGGGCTGCTCTTTCATATACTCATTACCCAATATTGTATATATTCTGATTTTAAGTTTTTCAAATTATAGATCATGGATTATTTCTAATACAAGACAAACAGCTTCTTTTGAATATCCTAAAGAATTTGTTCATTTAGAGGCAGACAACTCTGAAATAAGTTCATTACAGAAACAACCCAATTTGTTTTTCTACCATTTGAATATGGCCTTAAAAAGAGGCAGAGAGGAGGTTCCAAATACAGTAATTATGTTGAACTAGCGAAATGCCCGTCAAAAAATGATGGGCATAAAATTGCAAGGCAGGCCATGAGGTTTGCCACACAATGTGAGGCTTTTGCTTCTCTGAGCACCTTCGTCGCTCATTGTGAATCCTTCCTCCCGCCTACTGTACGGCCGCTCATTGCAGTGTTCATTAACCTTCCAGTTTTGTGCTTGGGAATGCCACGTGTCTCTTTCCAGCATTTCCCCCCTGTGCGTTTCGCTTCTGTGTGTCTGCTGACTGTTTGCGTAGCGTGTGCCGACTGCCATTTAATTTTTCAGGTCCTGCGTGCCCGGCATTGTTGGTGGAAGTGTCACTGCTTTTGCCATTGTGTATTTTCCAAGTCCCACGTGCCTGGCGTTGTTGGTGTAAGCGTTAGTGTCTTTGCCGTCGTGTATTTTCTAAGTCCCGCATGCCTGGCTTTGCTCAGCTTAGTTTTCATCCAGTTTCAGGAATTTTTACGTTTTTCGTCCACCCCTTTTTTTCTCGCTTAGCAGATTTTTCAAGTGACGAAACACGTCAAATAAGGCTCAAAATTGCTTGCAACCTCACTACCACACTTCCTGGCTCTCCCCCTGTGCTGTGTGTTTTTATGTTTTTTTTTTTTATTTATAATTTTTTACTTGTTTTTCAATAAGTTCTGCGCGGCTGCTTAATTACTCCTTTCAGCCTAATTCCCGGGTGCTTCAATGCCTCAACTGTTCGCCTCGCTTTGCGAGGCTCGGAGGGCAATGAACGCCTTTGGCGCTCATTGACTAAGTCCTGCGACCTCGGAAGTCAATGCCTCAACGGCTCTCAAGCGTGACGACAAATCGCAGTTTGACAACTATTATATGTGATAGATCAATTACTGTCCAGAGTCTAAGCATGCTCAGTCTTATTTTTTGTATATATATTTTATACTAAATACAACAGATACAGATCTCTAGGGCGTAACCAGCAGCTGTTTGTATCTCTTGCTAATGACATTTCATAGCAAAGTGCCCTTATATGTTATTAACTAGTTATAAATGCTCCGATATTTGGAACCTCTGCTATGACTTTAAGTGTCCATCAAACCATTACTTTTGCCAGTACTACCTATATAATCTAATCGTAACATCATTTGTTGCAAAATGTAATGTTATGCCTGTACATTACCAATGAACATCAGGATTAAATAATCCCAACTTTTCATATTTAAACACAGCTATGTTTAAATTTTATTAATGCAGCAAATGGTCCAAATATGGTATAATAAAAAAAAAAAAAAAAAGTATATATATATATATATATATATATATATATAATATATATTATATATTATATATAATATAATCGCATTGTTAGCTTGCTCTGTAAATCAGCCCGATTCCCATACTGAGCTCTATGCCAGTTATTGCTAATTAGTCCCTGGAAGGTTGCACTTACTTAGATTAAAAGTAGCTCGATGTTAGGAACATTCAGGACTTTGATTAAAATGTAATCACTGTGAGCATGTGCAAATCCCCAGGAATTAATTAGTAATGATTAGTCTCTAACAAAGATAAGATTCTAAACTTGATAGGAGTATAAGGCTGTTAAAATATAATTGATAAGTTTTAATACAATACAGTAAAAAAGGTTAAATAAAATTACCCCCACAACCCAAAAAAAAAAAACATTCAGTTGATAGAATTACACATAACCTGCAGTTTTAAATTATACCATATTCGTAATCTTTATTATCTTGTTTACAGCAATAAATACATATAAGATGCATACTTAGCAATGTTTTTATTACTTAAAAACCTTGTAAATAACAAGACAGGTGGAATTTAGCAGATTTTCATGGCTGGACCTACTGAAATTTGTCACTTAGTCAATTTAAATGAATGGATATTTAAAGGATGTCTGTTGAATTATTTGGAATAACTGGAGGGCCTGCAGATCTTTCAAGAACCTTCAACATTCCCAAGATTTGTCCAATATTGGCCATGTCACCACGCAGACCACGCAAATCAGTAACCACTGTACTCTGGAGTTCACAAAGAGTCTTCAATCGTTCATCAAGGCAAGAAACCTGTCTTTCAAACTGATCCTGCTGTCTTTGTAGGCTGTCTTGAAGACTCTGTCCCGTCTGTGCATTGTGAGGGCAGTTCCCAAGATTAGATGTGGACTGTCGTGAAGAACGTGTTCTAAGTTTCTTCTCTTTCTTTCTCAGTCTCTTCCACCGCAGAGGAGCGGACTCATCACTATCAGAGGAAGACGCCATCACTGCAACATCTGACTCTTCAGTAGATGTACAACTGGTTGATTCATCTACCAAACCCAACATGGCATGGCCAACTCTGTTGAACCGCTGTAATAATCTGGCATTTGTGTGGTCAGTAGTCTGTTTATGCTCAGGTTGTTTTATCTTTACCTGTGTTTCATTTACCCTCTGTTGTAGTCTAAGTCTTTTACAACTGATTGCACCTGTTTTCTGTTCAACTGTATTTGTGTAGGATAATACATTGATTGTTGCTTCTCTCTTCTTGCAGGGTTTAACACTATCTGGTCTAATGTCATTTAGGGTATTATTTTGATCATGATATTTTTCAGATTGAAGAGCTTGGGATAAGAGTTTTTGGTGGCCATCTATATGGTCCTTGGGAATGGATAGCACATCGGTTCTCGAGTTTCCTAAGGAGCACAAAAAACACATAAGGATATAAATCACTGAGCACTATTAATTCAAAAAATCACAATGAATTATCTATATATTGGCTCTACAGTGCTATAGAATAGGATATAAAATTATACCTTGGGGGAATATTCCCATAAATACTTACATGTAAAGGGAATGGGAGTCCCGGATCCTAAAAACAACTGAGCTACTGCAAAGGAGCAGGAAGAAAGATCTGAAAGACCACAATTGGGGCTGACTTTAAAAAACACATCAATCAAGTCTAGGATTGTGCCAAATAGCCACTGAGGGCAAAAATTAAATAGTGTGGGGGAAAAAACAGGAAAGAGCATGAAGAGCAAAATAATATTGTATGTGAGTTACCCACACCCCAATGAAAAAATAATGTAAACTTAAGAAATGACAGTCTCTTACCTGACTTAAGTGGGACATCTTCCATAAATATGCAAAAAGTTTAGGGAGGCAATAAACTCTTGTGTTTGCATCCTGGTTATTCTCCTCAAGGCTGTTTGTCTTCGAACAAATTGCTGAATTTCATTTATGATCAGACGACTTCTTGTCTCTCTTGCAGTAGCCCAGAGTTTATAGATCTTTGGAGGCAGTTAACAGACACTCTCGCCCACTTGAACATGTGTATAAACACCATAGCTTATGGGTTAGAAAACATAGCTTTTGTTTGCTAACTTGTAACTATATTCTGGTGCACAACAGAAACATCAAGACAAATGTAAACCACATTCTTGTTTGTGGAAATTTAAATGCTGTTGTGTACTTAGAGGAAATCTCTTGGCAAGACTGCAACCATTGGTACATTAAAAAAGGAGATCATACAATAAGATCAAATTGAGATACTAGCTAATCTAGTAACGAGCCAGCAATATATTTCTAGAGCCAAGAGAATAATTTCTTACATAAATAAATATAGAATAGCTCCGAACAGACTGAAGTAAAAACATCAGTGGCTCTGACATGAAGTCTACCTATTTCAGTTGGACATATAACAATTACTGGAGTAATTCAAGCCATACACAATGACACTACTACATAAAGCTTGAGGGAGCCGACAATCCAACAACAAAGTGATTCCAGAACTCCTATAGTCCTATATTTAAACACACAATCTTTTGAAGAACTACAGTTTAATATATAGACAGAATTATTTAAGAATGTAAACATAATAGACTCCCTAATATTTTAAATTTTATAAACCATTATTCTCTTGGGATCTACCATTTTGATTTCTAGTAGTCAACTGCATGAGGAGGACAAATGCATAGGATGTTTCAGCACAATAGGCATGTGGAATGTACAACTGTTAGTGCTGTTGTCAAGACTAGGGAATTTTTATGCAAATGTTTAGGATTAGTTATTTACAAGACATCATAGAAAAAAATACCACAATACTAAAAAGGACCCAACATGTTTTAGAAGTCAGCTTATTAATTATACATAGACATATATGAAAAATAAACTATTAGTAGGAGCAACTTAAGCTATATATATATATATATATATATATATATATATATAATATATATATATATATATAGTGGAATCTGGCCTTCTTGTAGTCTTTAATGACATTTTTCCAGCTTAATAACTAAACAAGTAAAGAACAGATTCTCATGTGAAGAGAAGGATGTCTTTACACAATGAATATACTTAAAATAGCTTTTCTCAGTTGTAATAAGATAGCCTTCTTTAGTAACAAAAGCAACATAGTACATGGGAAATCAATCTCAACGGCGTCACAATGGGCTGGAAACCACTCCGCCTGCACACACCTTTAGAACATTTCAAAGTCTGCTAGGCTTCTTTGACATGTTATTAAAGGGCCCCTAAAAGACCATTTTCTGTGTAGATTCTGATATTTTGACCAAAGTCATGCTCAAATATTATATTACTTTTTGCATTATACAAAAACCTTAACTGTTCTCTTTAATATGAGCACCACGTTGGGACAACTGCCATTATAACTGGCAATGCATATTATGTTTTTTACACCCTGCGCCTATGCATACTTCCATATTAGAAAGGATTGGGTATACTTAGACATTTCTGTGCATATGCAAAGAGCTCTATGGCACCGCACCACCAGCATGAGACACCATGCCAGCCCCTGAGAAGGTGCTTTCCTAGGCTTGGCCCTTACATAAAAATGGACAATTATATGTGGAACAAAAAAAGCTAGCTACAATTACTGAAAAAGCCAGTGTAATCAATTTCATGTTAAACCTATTTTTAAGTTCACCATTAATCAACATTAAAAATGCCTGTCCAAACCACAGCAAATCTTTAGCTAGAATATATAATTAAAAACATAGTTTGCGTCATTAATGATCAATGCTTTACTCCTCCACCAATTTCAATGTCCTGAGCACTAGTTAAAGGAAGTGGGAGATTTTAATTCTGATATCATTATTCAAGCCTTACCAAGGCAGCCTAGTCAATGTTATCACAGTTGAAATATCTCACTTCCTTTCAGTAATGCTTAGGTGATGTTTACATCTATGAAATAGAGATAAGAGAAATATATTGAGAAAAGTACATTTGGAGTCTATGAATACTGTCAGTATATAAATATATGACATGTCATACAGAATTACTGAACTCTTATGGATTATGCATTCCTATATCTATTTATAATACTGGCAGCTTGACGATACCTAATGACTTTTTACAACCACACAGATATGTATTGGTTATAGGAAATTGATACATACTAATAACATATGTGCATTTTGAAGGGGGGTGGAAAATACTCTGAAATACCCTTTTTATATTTCAATGCCTAACTTCCTGAGAGCTGATTCACGATAAATTTCACATATAATTTGTTAAAACAGTGGCACAAATATAATATATATCTCTAGAATAAAAAGTATGGCTTACCCACCACCCCCACACACGGTATAAGAAATCTTGTACAATGGCAGATTGAAGAAACAAAGTCAACAGTTACCTTGTGAGACTGCTACAGAGGGCAGTTGGAGTGTGGAGAAACCAATGCTTCCATTGAGTAGTTGACCGTTTGTTCCTGAATTTGGGATCTGAACAATGCCGTATGGGTTGATTTGTATGGGCGTGGTAAATGTGACTACAGTTCCGCCATCTTGAGAGGTGACAGGCTGGAGATGTTCACTTTTCACCTCTGTGGCTGGTATCAAGCCAGGGAAGTTCCCACTGAATGTGGTGGTGGAATCGGTCATTCCTGATTGGAACAACTTGAAGTCCTTCACATCCTCTGTTGGAGACACCAAGATGTCAGAGTGTGATGCGCCGTTGCTTACTATGGTTGAAGACATTTTTGGTGAATTCAGGGTCAGTGTCTGTGAATTTGCCACATTTAAACCATTAAGAAGCACACCATTAGGTCCCTGTATAAACGAGCCTCCATTTAAGAAGACTGGTGAAGAATTTGCAGATACCAAGTTTCCATTAAGCAAAACTCCAGAAGGACTTAACGAGATTTTATTTCCAATGTGTTGCATATATAAAGTATCTGTGTGGCCAGTGAGATTTATGGTGGAAATACCATCAGAAGAATTAGAATGAGGATGAGGAGATAATTCATCTTGACCTTTGCTCGATTCATCTTCGGTGCTATGATTTCCATCAGATTCACTGTAAAAAAAAATAAAAAAAAATAAGCATTATTAACAAAGACAAATTAATCTTACACTAAATATAGATGGAATATTAATCAAAGATTGTAATGCCCTACATGTGCATGAATCTTTTATAAAATTGTGAGTTTATTATAGCAATATTCAATATTAAATTCACTTTCAAAGATTAGAGTATTGGCATCCACCTGAGAATTGTCTCCACTCAGATAAAGCCATTGTGGGGAAATAGGGAGAGAAAGGTCAAAAGGAGAACAATTCGAACATGTTAGAGCCCAATCAATAATCTATTGGTTGCCCCCACAACAAAACATGTTGCCACGGAAAACCACTTGAACACAGCAAATCTTAAGCCAACAGAAAGCACTGTATGGATATAATCTTATGCCTGAAAATGTAGCACTACTCGTTATATAAAGCCACCTCACTCCTCCTGTAGCTGAGACTACACTGTGAAAGTAAGTTTAAGTTGCATAAAAGAATGAATATAAAGTTTATGACTGGACAATGCCAAACTAAAAAATCTAGACTGGGTTGTTATGGGATTGCAGTGCTCCATTATACACAGCAACTGACTCAACAAAAGCTTTTGTGACTGAACTAATGAGCACTTCAGGCTGTGTGAAACTTTAGATCAATAAGTGAAGAGCGTAAAATAAGCAACCATTTGGCAGGTTGTTTACATGGCAGCAATGCGCAAATGGACAAAGGCATGTGTTAATGAACCTAACACTTACGGCCTTAGAACAACTGCTGCAGACATTAGCACGCTATAGTCACAAAAGAGGACCAGTATATTTCAAACACACAACACTGAAGGGGTTAAAGAAACAGAACGCAGACTGTGAATTTTTTTTGTTAAACAGCACAAAGTAGATGTAAAAGCTCACATCTTGTAATTGGCTAAAATTAAAAATGACCTAGTTGGTGTATTGAGAATATGAATATATATATATATATATATATATATATATACACACACACACACGCATATAATCAAATTATAGTAAGCAGGTTTTTTGAGGAGTAAATCTTTTTCGAGAACTATAAAAGTTGAATATAGTCTATGAAGCACTTCCCTCTGATTTTCTTTACCATGGGCAATCATTTCTCACAGTGGGGTAACAAAAACGAAGAGCGTGTCCATTGGGTATAGATTAGAAAAATAGGACTTTAACGCTTTTAAAGTCTGACTTATTTATCCATCTGGGTATATTCTTCTTTACCACCTGACAGAGATAGAGTGGAGATTGGGATGAATTTCTCATGTAATTTATGCTTAAACTTGATTGTTTAACTCACAATGTTTTAACTATTTATATGTGTACATTTTATTTTTGCAATAATTGGAAAATGTTGCCAGTTTATTCTTTTGTAAATTGTCTTTAAGTGAGATATGTGATATGATTTTTTGTAACAAAAGGGCTTTTCAGCCAAATGATAGTGATTTACTAAATACTCACTTAATGGGCAACTTCCTGATCTGACAAACTTACAATTTACAGAAGCAGAATGTCCCTAAGGTGTGATGGGGGAGCATGCAGTGGGGGAGGTGATAAGTGAACCAGGAAGTACTAATGTGGAGTACTCAAGGAATTTTACCTGTCGCCTTTCACATCCATCAAGGCCCCCTCCCCCACATAAGAAAGCATTGCTGGAAGTGTGGACTAAACTGAGTGTGAACTGGCCTTTAAGAAAGAAGGTTCAACTAAAAATTTACAGAGGCTTAAATTATGCCGTAATTCAACATATAAATAAATCATTGTGGATAATCTGTGAAATGTTTCTGTATTTCAATTTCTCTTAAATATTTTCATAATAATATTGCATTATGCTGAAAACAAATATATTTAATGGTCATAAATATTTTAAAAGCTGTTAAGGTTCAATGTATCCACCAAGAAATGCAGAAGCAGCCCCGTCTGAAGATGTATATATACACAGGCTTAATTATAATAATCTACAATGCACGCTATAGTTACTATACATTTTATTTGTGGAGATGCAACTACTTAAGTATGGGGATATTATTATCTCAGCTGAACTATAACTCTGTACGGCAATACAGAAATATGTCTTGCCTGGTTTTGCAGATGTTTGGCTTGCTTAGAAAATACAGCTTCAGCATATTCACGCCTTTCAAGAAAAAAAAAGCCTTAGGGCAAATAATCTTGCTGCATATAGGAGAAAGGGAAGGGCTGTGCTTTGTATTGGAGGGGTCACCTCCACCTGGCAGTCCAAACCGGTAGGAGGACTGATTAGGAGATAAGAGGCCCAGCCAGAGGACATGCCTAACCCTCTCACTGCTGGGAGGGTCCAGCTTGTGGAGGCCTAAAGTACAGAGAAATGGAGATATGGAGTGACTTTATTATGACTGCTACACAATGTGGGATTGGGCAGGAAACACCACCAGTCTACCAACTCCATCTCCTCCAAATTACACATTTACGTAAAAGACCACACTTATTGCACAACACTAACAAATATTATTGCAACTAGTTTGTAGATCATTTCTGCTTAAAATGTCTGATTTCAAGCTCAGTAATCTATACAAGACCCCCCACTCTCTAAATCTCCTTTTTAAATGCCATTAACGAATGTTTAATTATCCATATTATTACCAACTGGATATGCTTAGCTTCCTTTTGAAACTCTAGGAATGAACTAATTAATGGGCCTTGATAAAGGCGACAGAGAGGTCATGTATAGATATTCTGTGTTCAACATATCCAACTTTTAGTCTCAATTATCGAACACTACTATTCAAAAGGATTAATAAAAACCAAAAGCAATTATTTATATGTGTACTTTTCATTTCTGTAATAACTTGGACCTTTATATCATCACTTTAAAGTTACTGTAAACATAGCAGAGCAAGAGGTAAAAAACAGCATCTTAAGTAAACTTTGAAACAAAAAAATATATATTTTTTCAGAGAAGTGTTTTCCTACAGCACAATAGAGACAGTCAAACTAGGTTCCCTTCTGCACTTTATAAATTCCAATACAATACTAGAAATATTCGCCACAGTAACGCTTTTACAAGTATGGGAGGGGGGTAGAAAATGGAGCAGGCGAGGAGGGGGGAAAAAACAACATATCCTGGAAAGACTGGCAGCTCAGGGTAACAAAGTCACATCTGTTCCTGCACTCAGTGCTGAGCAGCCAGAGGGGCCTGCAAGGAATTACAGCAAAAGGGTGAGCTAGGAACCTGGTATTATTAAAGAATACAACTGAGAATCCACAAATCCAGGAGCAATTAGAGTTTGCAACAAACATCAGAAATGAGGGGCAAGCCGATATCCCTAACTATAACAGAATATGCTACTAATGAACTACAAATAAAGAGCTACGCTATCACATATATAATTGTGAGCATGCGAGCCGTTGCTCACGCTTGCGGGCTCGCAATGAGAGTGCCGCAGTTGCTGGCAAGGAGCACCTTTGGTCGTACGAGACACATTACAACCAATTACGACCTCATAAAAATCGTCTGCAACCCACAGACATGAAAAAATTAAACACACAATAAATACACACAACACATACATAAAAAGCTTACCTACAGCAAGAGGGAGCATCCAGGACCTCAAAAAAGCAACTTACACCTTCATTTAACTCAAAATAGGAAGTTTAGACACTAAAAAATTCTCTAAGAGAGAGAAAAAATGTCCGCAGAACAAAACGAAAACGAGGCTACAGCACTCTAAACACGCAAAACACCACCAGAAACACACAAAACAGCTACGGATATTCCGCTACAGACGCATACCACACATTAGACGCCATTTTAGACCAATAACTTATACAATGCGGAAGTACACAGCTACGCTAACGGTTTGGTCTCGCGCACGCACACTATTACACTGCACACGTTCACCACGCTTACACAGCAGCTCCACACCACTAATGCTGCAGCAACATCAAAACAGATTGCCAGCTCTTCAACACAATGCTTCCTGCATATATTACTTCAAAATAGGTAAAGTATATTACTTTATTAATGTATTATTTATTTTATTATTATACACCAAATAGCATTAGCTCACTTACAATTTCATTGCCGTCATTTTTTGATGGCAATATTCTAGTCATTATTATATTTGATACAAAATCTGCTGATGTTCTAACTCTGGGTACAACAATGGTTTACGATTGAGCTGAGAATCTAGTAATTAGAATAGACCAGGGGCTGACAAATGTACACCAGACTAAGAAGCCAGCCATGTGAGAGCATACCAGGATTTTCTTGGAAATGAAAAATTTGAATTTAGGATTAAAGTTTTAGAAGCCGTGGCTCCTGAGATTTTGTCAAGCCATGTAACAGTGTACAAAAGTGAACTAGAAACTATCTATAGCAAAGGTTAAGCCCTCAATACCATACAGTCTATACCCCATGTGCAAGTGAGCCTCAATAACCAACTGACTAACTACCCCATACCAAGTGATTTACCCAAGTGGAGGTAAGCCCCAATACCAGCTGATTCACCCCAGTCTCCAGGTGAGCCCCCAATATCAAGTTAATATATCCCAGCACAGCCTCTATGTAACTCCCCATTACATGCATATATACCTGAAGAACCCCCCAGTTCAGGTGAACCCCCCAATACCTTCTGATGCACCTGAGACCAACCTTCAGGTGAGCCCAAATACCTTCTGATATGCCCAAGCCCAGCCTCCAGATGAGCCCCCAATACCTTGCGATATACCCGTGCCCTGCCGCCAGGTGAGCCCTACCAATACCAACTCATATGCCTGTGCACTACCCCCAGACAAGCCCCAATACCTTCTGATACATCCAAGCCCAACTTTCAGGTGAGCCCCCAATACGTTCCAGTATACCCAAACCCAGCCTCCAGGTGAGCCCCCAATACCTTCTGATATACCAGAGCCCAACCTCCAGATGAGCCTCCAATACCTTCTGATATACCAAAGCCCCAAACCTCAGGTGAGCTATCAATACTAGCGGATATGACCCGGGTGCTCTGTCCTTAGCCCTCAGAGTAGGGTTGTCATGAAATCCGACCCCAGTGGGACCAGACTCAGGTTTCACAACACAGCAGCCGGCTGGTCAATCATTGACTCTGTCCGACAGAACCAGGAGAGCCGTGTGGGACTTTAATGCCCAGGTACCAGGGCGCAGGCCCTATCAGGGGAGTAATGTGGGACTTTACCAACCGGACACCAGGGCACAGGGGAATTTACAGGACATTCCAGTCACCTGGATCTAGTCAAAGGGGCAGTTCTTCTTAACCCAATCATCGTGGGCTCACCTGTTTACTAGTGCCAGGGATCTCAGCCTCTAGATTCTCTTTGCCCCTCCTGGGGATCCTTTCTCCTACCACTGTTTTGTGTCAGGATCGTTAACCAGTTACTGTAAGATCAGTTTTGGCAGGACCCTGCTCCCATTATACCACCCCAGTGGGCCGGGGATCTTCCCTTGATCTGATAATTCCAAATTGGATACACTCTGCCCCTTCCCTATATCCTCTGACCTCTTGTTGTGCCTCTACGGTGGGTCCCCTATCTCTCCATGATCTCACATCTTGCTCGGTTCCAATTGCTGGCTCAGGCCTGTGGTTTTGGCCAGGTTCCCCTGTTGCTGTGCGCCTGTGGGTTCCTGTCACTCTCCCCCATTCCCCTTCTTCCTCCCCTGGTTCTCACCTCTTGCTGTGCTCCTGTCCCCCTCTCCATATTCTCCCCCCAGTTCTCACCTCTTGCTGTGCTCCTGTCCCTCTCTCCGTGCCCCCCCCCCCCCCGGTTCTCACCTCTTGCTGTGCTCCTGCGGGTTCCTGTCCCTCTCCCCTTGCTGTGCTCCTGCGGTTTCCTGTCCCTCTCCCCTTGCTGTGCTCCTGCGAGTTCCTGTCCCTCTCCCCTTGCTGTGCTCCTGCGGGTTCCTGTCCCTCTCCCCTTGCTGTGCTCCTGCGGGTTCCTGTCCCTCTCCCCTTGCTGTGCTCCTGCGGGTTCCTGTCCCTCTCCCCTTGCTGTGCTCCTGCGGGTTCCTGTCCCTCTCCCCTTGCTGTGCTCCTGCGGGTTCCTGTCCCTCTCCCCTCTGTGCTGTGCTCCTGCGGGTTCCTGTCCCTCTCCCCTTGCTGTGCTCCTGCGGGTTCCTGTCCCTCTCCCCTTGCTGTGCTCCTGCGGGTTCCTGTCCCTCTCCCCTTGCTGTGCTCCTGCGGGTTCCTGTCCCTCTCCCCTTGCTGTGCTCCTGCGGGTTCCTGTCCCTCTCCCTTGCTGTGCTCCTGCGGGTTCCTGTCCCTCCCCCCTTGCTGTGCTCCTGCGGGTTCCTGTCCCTCCCCCCTTGCTGTGCTCCTGCGGGCTCCTGTCCCTCCCCCCTTGCTGTGCTCCTGCGGGCTCCTGTCCCTCCCCCCTTGCTGTGCTCCTGTCCTACCCCCCTTGCTGTGCTCCTGCCCCTCTCCCCTTGCTGTGCTCCCGCGGGTTCCTGTTTCTCACCTCTTGCTATGCTCCTGTGGGTTCCTGTCCCTCTCTCCCCATGTTCTCACCTCTTGCTGTGCTCTTGTGGGTTCCTGTCCCTCTCTCCCCATGTTCTCACCTCTTGCTGTGCTCCTGCGGGTTCCTGTCCCTCTCTCCCCATGTTCTCACCTCTTGCTGTGCTCCTGCGGGTTCCTGTCCCTCTCTCCCCATGTTCTCCCCCCTGTTTCTCACCTCTTGCTGTGCTCCTGAAGGTTCCTGTCCCTCTCCCCATGTTCTCACCTCTTGCTATGCTCCTGTGGGTTCCTGTCCCTCTCTCCATGTTCTCACCTCTTGTTGTGCTCCTGCCCCTCTATCCCCATGTTCTCACCTCTTGCTGTGCTCCTGTGGGTTCCTGTCCCTCTCTCCATGTTCTCACCTCTTGCTGTGCTCCTGCGGGTTTCTGTCCCTCTCCCCATGTTCTCACCTCTTGCTGTGCTCCTGCGGGTTTCTGTCCCTCTCCCCATGTTCTCACCTCTTGCTGTGCTCCTGTGGGTTCCTGTCCCTCTCTCCATGTTCTCACCTCTTGCTGTGCTCCTGCCCCTCTCTCTCCCCATGTTCTCCCCCCCATGTTCTCACCTCTTGCTGTGCTCCTGTGGGTTCCTGTCCCTCTCTCCATGTTCTCACCTCTTGCTGTGCTCCTGCCCCTCTCTCCCCATGTTCTCACCTCTTGCTGTGCTCCTGTGGGTTCCTGTCCCTCTCCCCATGTTCTCCCCCCCATCTTCTCACCTCTTGCTGTGCTCCTGTGGGTTCCTGTCCCTCTCTCCATGTTCTCACCTCTTGCTGTGCTCTTGTGGGTTCCTGTCCCTCTCTCCCCATGTTCTCACCTCTTGCTGTGCTCCTGTGGGTTCCTGCCCCTCTCTCCCCATGTTCTCACCTCTTGCTGTGCTCCTGTGGGTTCCTGCCCCTCTCTCCCCATGTTCTCACCTCTTGCTGTGCTCTTGTGGGTTCCTGTCCCTCTCTCCCCATGTTCTCACCTCTTGCTGTGCTCTTGTGGGTTCCTGTCCCTCTCTCCCCATGCTCCCACCTCTTGCTGTGCTCTTGTGAGTTCCTGTCCCTCTCTCCCCATGCTCCCACCTCTTGCTGTGCTCTTGTGGGTTCCTGTCCCTCTCTCCCCATGCTCCCTCTTGCTGTGCTCCTGTGGGTTCCTGCCCCTCTCTCCCCATGTTCTCACCTCTTGCTGTGCTCCTGTGGGTTCCTGCCCCTCTCTCCCCATGCTCCCACCTCTTGCTGTGCTCTTGTGAGTTCCTGTCCCTCTCTCCCCATGCTCCCACCTCTTGCTGTGCTCTTGTGGGTTCCTGTCCCTCTCTCCCCATGCTCCCACCTCTTGCTGTGCTCCTGTGGGTTCCTGCCCCTCTCTCCCCATGTTCTCACCTCTTGCTGTGCTCCTGTGGGTTCCTGCCCCTCTCTCCCCATGTTCTCACCTCTTGCTGTGCTCCTGTGGGATCCTGCCCCTCTCTCCCCTTTTTCTCACCTCTTGCTGTGCTCCTGTGGGTTCCTGCCCCTCTCTCCCCTTTTTCTCACCTCTTGCTGTGCTCCTGTGGGATCCTGCCCCTCTCTCCCCTTTTTCTCACCTCTTGCTGTGCTCCTGTGGGTTCCTGCCCCTATCTCCCCTTGTTCTCCCTCCCATGTTCTCACCTCTTGCTGTGCTCCTGTGGGTTCCTGCCCCTCTCTCTCACCTCTTGCTGTGCTCCTGTGGGTTCCTGCCCCTATCTCCCCTTTTTCTCACCTCTTGCTGTGCTCCTGTGGGTTCCTGCCCCTATCTCCCCTTGTTCTCCCCCCCATGTTCTCACCTCTTGCTGTGCTCCTGCGGGTTTCTGTCCCTCTGCCTCCGGTTCTTGAACCAGTTGCTGACCTGTGTCAGGCTCAGGCCGGTGCTCTTGGCCAGGCTCCTCTTGGCCGCCGGGCTCGGGTACCGGTTGTGCCTGTACAGCTCCTTGAGCGCGTTGCGGCTCTTCTCCTTGAAGCAGTACACGGTCTCCTCTCCGTCCCAGATCGTCCGGGGCAGCGGGTACTTCCTCCGCAGTCTGTACTTATCCACAGCCCCCAGAGCCCGGCCCCGGGCCCGCTCCGCCTCGATGTACCGCGCCTTGTACCACAAGTCCTGCAGCAGCGCGTGGTGCTCGGGCTGGAAGTTGTGACTCTCCAGCACCCCGAAGAGCTCCTGGTAGCGGCCCTGGTGGAAGGCCACGAGCGCCCGGGCTTTCAGGAGACTCTCGCTGCCACGTAGCAGCTCGCTCTGGGGCAGAGACCACAAGAAGCGGGCCAGGCGCTCCAGGTCACCCCCCTGCTGCAGAGCCTCGCACACACAGGCCACGTGCTCCGGTGAGAAGGACAGCGGGGCTCCGGACGCCTCCTCCGGGGTCTGCTCCTGCTTGATCTCGCGGCCCGGGGAGGACATGCTCAGCCTGCCTGCCCCCGCACTCACCAACTCCAGCAAACTCCTGCAGGACCGTCCGGCCCGCGAGCCGCTCCGCCATTGGACGAGAGGGGAGCTGAAGGAGGCGGGGACAGCGCTGCCATGGAGACCGCCAGTCACGGGAGGGGCGGGGCCGACAACTACACCTGGACTGGAGGCTGAGGAGAGAGGGAGCGAGAAGAGAAAGAGAGGTGGAGGGGAGAAAGAGAGGTGGAGGGGAGAAAGAGAGGTGGAGGGGAGAAAGAGAGGTGGAGGGGAGAAAGAGAGGGAGAGGGCGGAAGAGAAAGAATGAGGGAGAAAGACAGAGAGGGAAATAGAGGTGAGAGAGGGGGATGAATATAGGGAGAGAGAGAGTTGTGAGAGAGGGGGATAAAGATAGGGAGAGAGGGGGATAAAGATAGGGAGAGAGGTGAGCGAGGGGGATAAATATAGGGAGAGAGGTGAGCGAGGGGGATAAGGATAGGGAGAGAGAGAGTAGGGAGAGAGGGGGATAAAGATAGGGAGAGAAAAACAGAAGACAGAGAGAGGGAAAGGGAGGTGAGCGAGGGGATAAGAATAGGGAGAGAAAAACAGAAGACGTGGAGAGGAAGGGAGAGAGGGAAAGGGAGGTGAGCGAGGGGGATAAGGATAGGGAGAGAAAAACAGAAGACGTGGAGAGGAAGGGAGAGAGGGAAAGGGAGGTGAGCGAGGGGGATAAAGATAGGGAGAGAAAAACAGAAGACGTGGAGAGGAAGGGAGAGAGGGAAAGGGAGGTGAGCGAGGGGGATAAAGATAGGGAGAGAAAAACAGAAGACGTGGAGAGGGAAAGGGAGGTGAGAGAGGGGGATAAAGATAGGGAGAGAAAAACAGAGAGAGAGGACATCCTGTACACTTTCAGAGAAAGAGAGGGAACGAGAACCCTGTTTCCTGCCCAGAATTCCAAGAAATACTGTTATTCCATTGCATTGTGGGAACCTGGGCAGGGACATGCAAATGGGCCCACAAAAGCTTAACCCTTGTAATCCAATACGGTTGTAAACATGGCTTCCTTTAAACATATGCCTGTTGTATTACATAGCTTTAAGCAAAGCCCAGGATGCCTTATGCAGAAGCCAGGAAACCTACCCACAGACGTCTGTCTGTTTCGAGGTTACTGCTCCTCATTCTCATCAACATGGGGCTGGTTCCTAGCCTGGGCAGTAGATTTTTTTTAAATTAAAAAGTACATTTGTGTTTACATTTGAATGTCTAAAGCAAGTTAAGCCAAACCTATTTCCTGCCCAGAATTCAGAGAAATACAGTTATTGTATTTATTATTTATTTATTATATTTATTTATTTATGGCTTACGTAGCTGCTATTGATTCAGTTGGTTACAAGAGTTTTTTTCCTAAATTACAGCAGGGCCTTTGAGTGCAAATTGACACAGTAATAAGGAAATATTGGTTGTGTGCCCTGATAGACAGTACAGATCCCAGCTAGGCATAACAACAAATTATTCTTGTGGGGCAAAATCCAATATGGATCCAACAGAGTCAAATAAGCAATATAATCCAAGGCAGCTGAGGCAAAATAGGACAGTTAACTAGAAGAAAAAGACACATATATCTATTGGGCATCCTTTGGGATATAAGATTTAGCTAAATTGGGCAAATAATACATAAATTGTCAGAATAATACTCAGCCCAAAAAAATTAAATCTAATTTTATTAGTACATATAAGAATAAGATAAAAACAATTAAAATATTTAAAAACTGAACAAGTCCCAGCAACGAGTGATTAAATTACAGAATAAATTAATACATATCAGTCATAGAAAATTCATCAAAATAGCACCAATTCTTGATACTAGAGGATAGCTATTAAGGATATAGTAGAACTGCATATATAATACCTTATATAATGAGTTACAAATAATAAAGTGCAAACCAATCCCTATTCTGATTGATGGTAGCGGAGCCCACCACTTACTCTTTTAAACTAATACTAACGTGCTACCTAAAAATAATCCATCCCCAAATCTAGTAGAGGAACTGGGGATCCACCAATTACCCCTGTAAACTATATCTCTGGAACCTAAACAACACTAATGTGCTAATTAAAACATGTTAGGCGATAAATAATAAATTGACAAACGAAAATAAGTATTTGAGAATTACCTATATGAATATAGAAATAATTCACTATCGTGATCAATCACATATTATAGAATCAACATATTCAACAAACACCAATGTAACAAAAATAATATGTATTTATACAAATAACGTGCAATTATATCTATAGTGAAGAGTAGCATATATAAAGATCTCGTTACTGTATGAAGACCACAATGTCAACTCTAGACGCTGGTGACGTCAGCATAACGATTGTTCCTGGACCAATTTAGTTCAATCTTATATCCTAGAGGAAGATGCCTAATAGATATATAAGTGTCTTGTTCTTCTAGTTAAGTTTATGCAATTTTACACTTGTCTATAGTGGCTGGTCTCTTATATATCTGCATATATATTGATGTGTAATACAATCTAGTGTGGATAGATTATTCAGTATAGTGCCATGTCCCTGATATATACTGTCTCTCTCTTAATAAAAAATAGGACACTTGACAGGGGCACTTTAAAAATCCCATGTTTTGCATACCATTTTATATTTGACAATGCAGCTATAGCATAATATTAAATAAGAATACACAGCGGGAAGGCACTTTTTCTTAGATCAGCTTTCCTAACCAATTTAGTCCCATATTTACAATATACTCTCTTGAACAACTACACATAATAATAATAAGCAGTAAATAAAATGCAGTTATGTGATACAACATTTTTTTCTGCTAATTTATATGCACATGTGGGAAGAAAGCATAAAAAGTTTTGGGTTGATATGTGGCAACTGAAAATGCCAGTCTCTCAATAGGATTAATGGAAATTAACAAGGATATGTCATGTCGAGAAAGCAGCTCATTCACACCAATGCGTGTTCATACCACAGCATTGTTGCATATAATAAAAATAAGATCTAAATCTCAAGGCTGATGAATGCAGAGGTTTACACCAAAACAAATGTAGAATATGTTCTTAATGGCAATTTGACGATAGCAATAGAAGAGAAAAGGGACTTGGAAGTTATTATATTTCATGATTTAAAAGTATTGAAACAAAGCAACGAACTGCAGGTAAAATAAGTAGCATATATTGATGTATAGGAAGAATTATAGGAAGAAAAAAAGAACAACAACAAAAATTCATGTGCAAACAGCCACAAAGACAGGCTTTAAGCAGAAAAAATGTATTAAAAAGCGCTGTCAATTAAAGGTTGATGCTGCCCTCCACCCTTACTCGGACCATGCTCACCATTGTCCGGAGGATGAACAAAATCAACGTAAATTGCATTACCTATGATAACGAAATGGGATTGCTGCCATAGCCCCCCTATACTACACAACAGGATCCAGGTAACAGGTCCTGTATAATTAATACCATTTATGTTGGCTTGTTTGACACAAGTTGTGCCCAGGACAAGGAGATAGGTTGGGTAGGAGTGGAGCAGCAGCCATTATTGAACGGGACTGTGTTTTTAAATAATATTTTCTTGCTAAAGAATTTCTTTGCTGCCGTTTGCATGTGTATTTTTAATGTTAATTATTGGTGAACTAAAGAATAGATGCATGGGTGTAGGAACTGGGGAGGACAAGGGGGACAAATCCCCCCAGATTTTTCAGTGTGTGTGTTTATGTGTAGAGAAGCAGTTGTGTGGTATTTAATACTATATGCGGTATCCCCCCCCCCCCCCCCCAGATTTTCTTTGTCTCCTACACCCATGAATAGATGTAACTTTAGATGTGCTTGCACTGGCCGTTTAATGTTACTGTATAGATCCTAGTCAGACCTCACCTAGAATAGTGTGTCCAGCTCATTACATTAAAATGGTGCATTTGCTAAAATACACATGAAAAACTGTACAGCATAAATAATAATAATTATACATATAGCTTAGAAGATGTAGGGGAGATATGATACAAACCTTTAAATATACCCAAGTAGTTCAGGAAGGCCATATCTTCTAGAAAAAGAACAAGAGCTCATTATTTAAATTTAGGGATAATGTGTGAGAAGACTACTTTGCAGAAAAGGTAGTAAATAAATGGAACAGCTTTCCAGTAGTAGTGGTAAGGACAAACAGAGAAAAAGATAACCAACAGGTGGCTTGATAAAACCAAATTGTTATGTACAAAGATTGGGTGGGGGTAGCTGGGCCTTTTTTGACTCTTCCGTCTAATTTATATTTCTAGAATGTATTTATTAAAGATCATATTTATTTACTTTTAATTATATAAAAAAACATTCATTCTAGTTTAGTTGATTAACTAGAATATAATGCAAGTATGACTCTACAGTGATTACTTAGTGGGACTCATGAAAGAGAAATGAGCCTTTCTAAATATGGTGACTGTATAATCTCTTTGCTGTATACACATCACAGCGAGATGCCAACTATTTACTGGGCTAAGGAAGAGTTTAATTCCATTCATATTGAAGTTAAACACAACTGAAACCCTCTCTGACATTCTTTTCCAAGTTAGGATAGGTATTACTGTTCATATAAAGTATACCAGTGACAGATGATAGAGGGATTATAAGAAAATAACACATTATTATCCAGAAAAGTAAAAATATTGAAGTTACCAGTATTTGGTTTAAAATGAACTTGCTGCAAGTAATAATGTAAACCAAGAGTAGTTCAAGAGCAAGTGCAGAGCTCATACAATAGTGCATGGGCGTAGGAGGGGGGGGGGGGGATAATTCAACTCTACTCCCAGGACAGAAAGCCGGGGCGGACCTACCGTCGGTGCACCCTGTGCAGTGCCCGTCAAAAAAATACATACTGCTCCATAGTCCTCTAGAGGCCAAATCTGGTAATGCCTGATGAAGTTTAATTTTGCTATTTTTTGTTTCCCTCATTCTTTAAATCTGGGGGGGAGGATTTGTCCCCCCCCCCCCATCCCCCACAGTTCCTACGCCATTGCAATAGGGCTTCATGATTTTGTTTAGTATTAGGATTAGCAGAGATGTTTTTTTTTTACTCCTTATTAGATGTTCAGGGAGTTGGAAATAATTTGCACAGGAGGCTGTCTATTTATTTTCTGATTGGGTAATGTTTTCCTGCAACTACCATTGTAGTGAAGGATGCAAATAAAGATTCATGTCAGGACAGCCTCTTTTGGAAATTATAAACTGTAAAAGCTCCATTGATTTTTTTTCTTAAGAGTCTAGTTTTATTGCTAATGATAATACAATTATATAGCACTTTTCTTCCAGAAAAGACCACTTATTAAACCCTATTGAAGAGCAATACAGTAGTCCTTAAAAGTTAAAGACTGTACTTTTATCTATTTGCAAAGACATATTTTAATTTAATGTACCTAGTGAGGGGGACCCTGAGAAAGCACATCATTCCATTGATGTATTTTATTAAATATATATATATATATATATATATATATATATATATATATATATGTATGTAAGGCACTTATTTTCTATTATTCAGAGCAAGAGCAGGTTTTAAACATCACACATTTTGTTTTTGCTTTTATATTGTATGTTAATGGGATATTATTATTATTATTATTATAGTTCATTTATAACGCGCCAACATATTCCGTAGTGCTGTCCATAAGTTAAGTTCAGACAAAGATAAATACAAATTAGCATATAGCAAAGCTAGGAGGGCCCTGTCTTTGAGCTAGGAATCCAATGTCCATGGTTAATTCCCAAAGTACTTAGGATAGAAACTCGCAGATTTACAATCTAAGGTAATTAAAATTTTGCATGGGTAAGCAGCTTCTTTTTTTTCTTTCTGGTCCCATACATGGTTGAAAGAGGGTGTGCTTTTATTACCATATTTGCGTATACACAGTTGACAACTAATTGGTTGTATTATCATTCACAAAAGCTCCTGCATTCAATGAGGTTGTATGTACACTATCTTCTGATATTGTGGAAACACAGTTTTATTTTAGTTGTTTACTCACCATGAAGCACCACTGCACAATGAAAAACCATATAAGTCTGCCGAAGAGCATAATTAATCTGGAAAAGGTAATATAGCTAGTCTTTAATTAGAAAAGTATAAATTGTAATACCTCTGCTATACCCTGGAGGAATCCATGTTTGGGGACAAAAACATACTCACATACCACTTTTTACTCCGAAACCCAGTTATGATACCAAAACACAGAGTCCTCTGATAATTTTCTTATTATTAGAGTTTATTTAGACAAAAAACGTGGGTCAACAGCAAAGCATCCAAAATGGCTCCTACTGGCTCACTGACTGACAGAAATATATATATCCAAACACAGCTTTTATAATTGTCTACATAAAGACAAAGGGACAATCCATCCCCACCCCCAATTAAAGACTATTTACATTATGATATCAAATAAGCTATAACACATGTGCAGGTCATGCACTGAAAGCATGTCTTGGCACGTCACGCTAGATGAGCAAAAAAATGTATTTCTTATCTTCTGCGCAAAGGGCAAGAGTTGACTGAAATACATATTTTGTTTATGCTAAAAAGTTGTTTACTGTCCCTAGAAGAGATTTATTATGAGAAATAGGGACTTGTTTACACTTAAAAAACAATGATTTAATAATTGAAAGCAGAATTCTGCATACCTCATAGACTGTAATGGACTGAGTACTGTTTCAGGGCTAAAGTTCACAAGTGTTACAAAAGTGATGAATAATATATATATATATATATATATATATATATATATATATATATATATACTAAATAATGTAAGGATATTTGTAATATTTCCACAACAAAATGTTGACAGAATGTGAGTGCATGAGAGAGGGCCATGTACATTTCTGGAGAGCTATGGTTGCATTGAATAATAAGAGGTTACTAATTCTGGGCCAGTGAGGGGAAAGAGTGTGGTGTCAATTTCAATTTTATCCAGTTACTAAACTTCTGCCTGTTCTATCTTTCTACACACCTCCCTCTACTTGTAACTACGCACACACAACAATTTAGATTTTTCCATAAAATGTTTTACATAGCTGCAGTGATTCTGTAAACAAAAGGTATATATAAGTGAGCTGGGTTATGAATGCATCCTGTAGAATGCATCATAACCCACCTAACAATAAATGGTGATGTAGACACCCCCATCTGTGGCACTGTGTATATTGGGTACTTCATTAAAAAAAGGACCTTATATAAAAGCTGCTGATTGGCTAAAGGAAAGTAACGTGTCTGAAATCATGTGACTTCCCACAGTAGGGAAGACTTCAAGTGCTAGCTGAGCATGTCTGCAAAATCCCTAGGTCAAAATCATACAATGTATTACTTATGCTAATATTCCCAAAGAATTTCAGGGGGTGTCAACATTGAAAGAAAACAGTTTGCAAAAGCAAGAAATTCAGCAAACTTCAGGCTAACGGTTTAATGGTTTACTTTGGAATTTTTTCATGCAAACAATTTTTTTCAGACACTATATATTCTCCTCTTTTAGATACATTAATAACCGAGCTCACTTGCATATGCCTTTAAGCTACTGTATATATTTGCAAAACTGTCCCTGTGAACCAGATTATGTAGGCAAGACAGAACAATAAAAACTGCTATTATAGGTACCTCTTAGCATCAGGAGCTGGGAGTTAATATCAAGTACATTACCCAGTTACTTGACTCTAAAGCAAGAAAGATAGATTTTCTACAAAAGGAAGTGCCCAATATGGATTGCTTACTGCAAGAAAATGTCAGTTGGATTGTTTAATTATATACTTCCATTTCCATGACACAAAACTTAAGTTTACAACTTTGACTGTTTCCTTTAACATTAATGTGTGTTGTATTTTTTGGCTATATTTTTATACAGCATATGGAGCAGGGGAAAGTAAATGACTGATAATATGAGAAGTATTCTTATATCGGAATTGTTTTGGGGATGTTTGTCTCTATTTCATGTGCTTATATTGATATTATGATTATATATTGCATTAAATATATCCATCATCTCATGTATATTTGCTTACCTAATCAGCTCAATACTATGATTTGATTCATAGGCTCCAATTTTTTTTTTGTAATGTTGTATATTTCATTGTGAAATTTTGTTTGTCCAGGATTTTCAAGGATTTTCTGTAATGCCCTAACAACATTTTTTAGTAGGTATTTATCATTAATAAAATGTATATTCAGTTGTTTAAAAAAACAGTATTCAATATTAAATTTACTTTGAAAGTTCAGACTGCGCTGCTGGTATCCACCCACTATAAAGACAATGGTGGTGGTGGGTGTGTTTATATGCAATATGTATCAACACAATGATGTCCATTACCTGGAGACTGTTCTTTAAAGAGGTTTCCCTTGGCAGTGAGCTTTTGCTGTTAGGATAGTCTATCAATGACTGTTTATCTTTGTAACAAATCTAATTCTTAAATCCCTTTAGACCTGTCTCTCAGTCAATCCTTCTCTTAATGACCTTATATAGGTGGAGACAAGCACACAACTCAGACATTATACTTTTTGAAAATTAAATGTAAAATTGAGTATTGATATTCTAAATTAATAAACAGGAAATGTATTAAGGAGTAATATGTAATTCAAATAATTAGCTCCTCTTGCTATGGCATTACAGTGGGCCTTTAACATGTGCACACTTCTCCATACACACATAAACAGGGTCGAGTCACATTATTTTGACCTATTTTTTACTTTAGCAGCGAACACTCAACTCACTGTCCAAACAAACCAGGGGGCTACCAGAAGTGTGTTTAAAATGACAGTACATTGAAACTTATTGCGTACGGGGCTTCGAAACAAGCTGGTCACTGCACCCATGCTGACGAGGGTTGATCGGCAGAAACGGCTTCAATTTACACAACAGTACCGAAACTTGACTTCTTCTGATTGGCAAAGGGTTGTCTTCTCTGATGAGTTACGTTTTCTGCCCCATCGACTGGATGGACGTTGGCGTGTCAGACGCGAAACCTCTGAGAACAAACACTCTGCAACCATTGTTGGAAGGACACAAGCTGATGGTGGCGACAGAGTTATTGTCTTGGGAATGTTTTCTTGGCATTGTCTTGGTCCACTCATACATCTGGAAGGCACTCTCAACCGGGGTTATCTATCCATCCATACAGTTTAAGTATACCCAGACATATTGACTGTCTTCCCTAGAGCGGATGGGATCTTCCAGCAGGACACAACCAGAATTGTCCAGGAGTGGTTGGAGGAGCACGACAAAGACTTCCAAGTACTTCCCTGGCCTCCAAATTCCCTGGACTTGAACCCCATCGAGCACCTGTGGGAACACCTTGATCACCAGATACACCGTATGGACCCTCCACCACACACTCTTCAGCAGCTGTTGGATGCACTGCAGTCTGCATGGCACCAGGTACCCTTTCCAACCTTCCAGCATCTTATTGACTCACTACCAAGCCGTCTAGCTGTTGTCTGTCTGCACAGAGCGATTTTTTTCTGGATGTTAGCTGGTGGTCATAATAATATGACTCGACTCGGTATTATGTAGCGCTGATACTCCATGTCTCTATTTCTCATGCAATTTGAGAGAAAACAACAGGAGGAACCAGTGAACACATTACACACATTTGGTTGAAGAGAAGGCAAGGTTTATCACCATCCTCTGACGTGGCGTAACTTGATGGCGCTGAATCGACAGCGAGGCCATCGCTATATTCGGCGCGGGCACTCTATCCCCGAGGGCCTCGGGGCACGCCTCTCATAGCTCAAGGTCTCTTCCGTCAGCGGGCCTTATATTCATTGTGTTGTGTTAGTAACTAAAAACTTGCAGAGTGCGCGTGCACGCCGCATAGCGCGGCTATAAAAGGAAAGGACCAAGCTTTGCCCTTAAATTGGGGAATTTCCCTACAGATAAGAAGGTATGTTATTCTAATATTACTTATTTGGATATTATCCATCAAAATTAAGTCGAGTCAAGCTGTGTGTGTTTAAAATTAACAAAAATAAAAAGTAAATCAGACACCAAATACTGAAAATGACTAATATGGACAATTATGGTCACTTCGTAGTTTTGTCTTTAATAATTGTAAAAATAATGATACTAAACAATAGAGTTGTTGTTGTGAGTCTCACAGGTATGTATCCTGGGTATATATTAGGACACAACTCTCACACACTGCACAAGCCTCACATATAAGCTCACAGCGGAACCAATATCACGGGCTCTCAGTTCTCCCCGGGCTCGATTCTCGCTGCACTCACTCATCTCAGTGATGGATGACTTGGGGTGTCCGCGCTGTAAGACCACGAAATATCGGAACCCGAGCCTCAAACTGATGGTCAATGTGTGCGGGCATACGCTGTGAGTGAGGGGCAAAGGAAGAGGGGAAAATGGTCAGAGGCAGGGGTAACAGACATAGCACATACAGACATAGACTCATCATGGATTATACACATAATACAGGCCGTGGTTGAGAGGGGCAGGGTAGAGAGGTAACAGACATAGACTTGTCAGGGAGTTCTATACATAATACAGGCACTGGGTGAGAGGGACAGGGGTAACAAGCATAGCACATACAGAGATAGACTCATCATGGAGTTCTATACATAATGGAGGGGCAGGGGTATGTGGGCATGGGTAACACAGACATAACATACCCACACACAGACATATCACAGCATGTTATACACATAATGCAGACAATACATGAGAGGGGGCAGAGGACAGGGCAGCATATATATCATGCACACACATGGACATGTGTTATATGTACAGAATATGAGAGGCTGGGCTAGCAGGGAAACAGAATACTATCAGGGGTGGATGACAATATCTAACACTTAGGAGCCAACAAGATTTTATAGGAGCCAGACAGGCTGCTTCTAAGAGCTTGGGAAAATATTTAGAGGCAGAAATATCAATTTTAAGATCCCTTGGATTCTGGAAATATTCTACCCCTTAAGCCAGTGTCAGGTATAACAGAATCATCACATCATTAACACATAGGTATAGCCACATCATATTACAAATGGGAGAGCAGGGTAAGGGGTAACACATTACATCACAAACACATAGACATGTTATAATACATGATATGAGTCAGAGTGGCAAACTGGACAGGAGCAGGGGGTAACACAGCAACATCACTTCATATACACCATTCTATGATTGGTGCTGGGATAACTATATAGAGTCTGAGTTAGCAAATACACCCATAGCATACATAAATATAAGCACATTCCTTTGTGGAGCGTAAGTCTGTGGTGAGAGGTATGGTAGCTACGCAGGTACATCATACACACATGATGTACATGCGTAGCTAACATACCTCCAACCACTTGTTTCTATATAGAAAGATTTATTTTATACACCTAATGTAAAATTCTAAATCTGTATTATACTTGACTGAGATAATGAAATGTCTAAGAACTATATCTGCACTAGAAACTTGCCCGTCAACAATGACGGGAATAAAATTGTATTGTATATTTTTGGTCCTCTGAGCACCTTCGGCGCTGATCGTGAGCCTCTCCCCCAGTGTACTTAAAGATTCCTGTTTTGCGATGCGCGCCGAACGTGATCATTGCAAGGTCCCACGATGAGCGCCTTTGGCGCTCATAGCGTGTCTCGCAATGAGTGCCTTCTGGTGTTAATTGCAAGGCTCTCCCGCTAATTGCGTGTCTCTGAATGAGCGCCTTCGGTGCTCATTGCGAGCCTTTCCTCTCGCCTACTGTATGGTTTGTTGCAAGTTTACTGCTTGGGAATGCCATGTGTCCCTTTGCAGCATCTCCCCCCTGTCCCTTCCCTGTGTGTTTCTCCTCTGTTTGTCTGCTGAATGTTTGAGTGGCGTACAATGACTGCCGTTGGTTTTATTTTCAAAGTCCTGTGTGCCTGGTGTTGTTCGTTAAGTGTTACTGTATTCAGCGTTGTGTATTTGGTAAGTTCTGCGAGCCTGGCTTTGCCGAGCCTCGTTTTCATGCAATTTCAGAAACTTTGCGGTTTTTTTTGTCCGCCATTTTTTTCCTTGCTTAGGCGACTTTCGAGTGATGAAAGAGCCATATTTGGCGTTTTAGTCGCTTGCAACCTCACTCCCAGGCTTCCTGTGTATCCCCTTGTGCTGTGTGTGTTATAATTTTTTGTACATGATTTATTTTCTGTTTGTAGCGTTTAATGCTTAAACATAAGTGCTGCGCCGCTGAAGCGAGGCTCGGAGTTCAACTGCGCCGCTGGCGAGCATTGCTGAGCGAGGCTTGCAGTTCGACTGTGCTGCTGGAGAGGCTCCCAGATGCGTCCCACGCTTTGCGAGGGACGCAACTGTGTTACCAACATCGCAAACGTTACGAACACTGACAACTATGATAGTGATGCCATACTCTCATGTACCTGTTGTTGAACTCTCAGTGCACAGAGCTCTTTGGAATGGCATAATATAAGCTCTATGTAAAATATATATTTCGACAAATGGGCAAATAGAAGCTCTCTGTGGGTATGCACTTAAAATTGTGACTGTGATGCTATGGTGTAAAAAAGCAAACTCATCTTTAAGGTAGGGTCCATGCTTTCTCAACCAAGGTGTTTGTCTTTGTTGGGGGTGGTCACATATGATGGTCATTGGGCCATTTATCTCACTGTAAGTGCTCTTCATGGTGTGAATAGAGCACAATATTATATATAAAAATATCTATTTTTTTTATTCCACTAATAGATACAAAATCTAAAGTTTTAAGCCTCTGTTTAAATACAAAGTGCTCCCGGAAGTTGCATGATTAATAACAGATAGCCAAGCATGTGGTGAAGATAGTGATTGATAGCAGTTTCCCCTGTACTCAAGACTGCACTGACAGTAAACCCATAACTGACCTGTTTGGTGCGTCCTGCATCCTATGCCTGCACAGATAGATTTGTTAAGAGTTTAGTTTTCTTTTGATTGCTACAGACCGCACCAGAGAAATAACACCCTCTACTCCTGAGCTGCTTTACATTGCTCAAATGCCAGAGAGGCAAGAGAGCAGAAACTTGAAATTGTCTGCCACAAGAAATAACAAGCATTACAAGTTTATGTTCCATTTAAGCTGGAAATGTAAGCAGTCTTACCATTGGCTTGAATGGGACACATACCCCTGGCAACCTGATTGGCTGCAGTAATGTGAAAGCAAGTGGGCAGTCTTACACATATAAACACAGACTTTATTTTATTTTATTTCTCAGTGAAAAATGCACACAATTCAAAAAGTGTTTGAACATGCTTTTAAGAGTTCATTGTGATGTGGTCCAAAATGCACTGAATTAGGTGTACCATGTACCTTTTATGTTTGTTGATCTTCTTCCATAATATTTTGGCAAATATTTGTAGGTATTTAAGTAAGCTTTTAATTAGGAGATTGTGTAATTTGCTTATGTAGTTCAAGAGGGTTCATCATAGCCAACCTCTGTACTAAATATATCTTCTAGTTTATAAATACCATAGCTGACAAAACTTTTTTTTTGTTTTTCACACAGTATTTGGAAACATTAATTTTTCTAAAAGTGTTAATATGTATAAATATCAAAACATTGGGACCTGGTAAACATTAACCCAAAAGATACAACTTGTACAATGTAAACCACTCATATTTCCCTGCCCATCTGGCTCTATCCAGTCAGGTACTGGGGTATGTTTACTGTGATTGGAGGGGGTGTTTTGGGGATATAACTGATGATTGGCCTAGTTTTTACTATATTCAGCCCTGCTGCACTAGCCAATGGAATATGACTTATTCTGATTGGTGCATGGAACATCCGATAGCTAAGGCGCCTATTTTGCTGGGAGACATGGATGTGCCAATCAATGGAGGGCCTATGCAGGCATTTAGTCATTCATGCTAGTGCCTCCTTTCTTGGCTTCAGACTAGCCAACAATGCACACATTTAAATGGATATCCTTGGAATTGTGTCCATCCGTGGCCACAGGCTCAGACTCTTTATTTGTGGGGCCAGTCTAGATGGCAGTTCCTGATGCCCATGCCCCCACATCTTTTTTAGGAAGGTTGTTGATTAATATGTGGCCATGGTTCAAGTTCTTTGCTTTATAGGATGAGACTGTTTGTTTTATCCTGACAAATCCAGATTCCAGTGAGCACTCCTGAAATATTGCTTGTGGCTCTTTCTTAATTGTGTTAGGAGAATGTAATGGTGTATGTAGAATTACTAAGAAACATTTGTCTGGCTCTTAAATTTAGTATAAATGTGTCAGCCCCTAATTTTAAGGTATTCCTGGAGAGCTGTGAAACAGGAGAGGACAAGATAGGTGATGAAATGTGAGTGATAAATAGCCTACTCAGTCAGTAAGTTTGTGTACTTATCTGTAGTTTGATACCAGTGTTGAAAGGGCAGCCCAGGTTGTAGTAATGTAAATTTGGATGTACATTACTACAACCTCCCTTGTGTTGCGAATGTTTTTGTCAATAACAGGATGTGAATGTGTAGTGTAAAATAAATAAATATAATTAAAATTTGTAGTTTAATTTGGAAAATGAGTTATGTTTTATGATTGTACATTGCTCCAAGAAATAAACATTAAGTTTGGTGAACTGTTATTTTATGAATTGGCATAAGAATATGTTTAAGTGTTTTTTTTTTTTTTTGTTATATGCCTAAATATTTAATATAAGTATTTAATGTGAATTTGTATTTTTGGAATTAGAAGAAGATGTTGGTTGCTGGGATTATTATTCATGAAGTTTCAGAGTTCTATATCATTATAGCCAACAGTTTCCAAATTGTCTCAGTGGTGAAAAGTAATATTATCAGTGAAGATACATTAAAAAGATATGTAAGTGAGCTGGATTATGAATGCATCTGATAGAGGGGAATTAGTAGTGTATGAAAAAAAAAAAAAAAAAATATATATATATATATTTTATTTTATTATTATTATTATTATTATTATTATTATTATTATTATTACTAGCGAATTGCCCGTCAAAAAATGACGGCAATGAAATTGTAAGGTAGCTAATGCTGTTTGGTGTATAATAATGAAATATGTAATACATTACTAAATGAATATACTTTACCTATTTTTAAGCATTGTGTTGAAGAGCTGGCAATCTGTTTTGATGTTGCTGGAGCATTAGTGGTGTGGAGCTGCTGTGTAAGCGTGGTGAAAGTGTGCACTGTGTGGTATGAATATCCGTAGGTCGTTTGTTGTGTTTTGCGAGTTTCTTGTTGTGTTTTGCGAGTTTCTTGTGGTGTTTTGCGTGTTTAGAGTGCTGTAGCCTCGTTTTCGTTTTGTTCGGCGGCCATTTTTTCTCTCGCTTAGATTTTTTTTTAGTCTCTAAACTCTTTTATTTCGAGTAAAATCGAGGTCTAAGTTGCATTTTTGAGGTCCTGGGTGCTCCCTCTTGGTGTAGGTAAGGTTTTTATGTATGTGCTGTGTGTATGTATTGTGTTTTACATTTTGTAATGTTCGCGAGTTGCGTCCGAGTGTTGCGAGGCCGTAATGTGTGTGAACGTGTGTCGTATGTTGTTTGCGAGTGTCGTAATGTGTGTGTCGTGCTGTTTGGGTTGCGACTTGAAGTTTGCGAGGGTCGCAGTTGCTGGCATTGCGCGCTTTCGGCGCTCCATGCCAGCAACTGAGACCCTCGGCCAGTGCCCTCGCGAGCGAGCCCGCGGCCCTTGCTACGCGAGCCCGCAGCGTTAGCAACAACTCGTACGCTCACAACTATATATGTGATTATTATTTATTTTTTTGCATGAAAATATCCCAAAATAAACACTAATTAGCTTACCTTGAAGTTAGCAAAATTTCTTATGTTTTTTTTTGTTTTTGGGGGTGGGGGGGATTTCTTCTTTTTTAGCATTCTAGTGCCAACCTAGAGGGGAGAGAGAGTAGCCCTGTTGTATTCAGGCAACCAAAAATGGAGCTGATAAAATATTGTTTACTAGGACCCTTAATTTGGAGAGCGAGGGGGAAAAAATGGGCTATTACTTGTATGATCACTGAAAATTAAATGTAAACCCTTTTAAAATATAGCAGAAAAGCAAACTTTAAAAAATAATAAAATAGTTTGGTGAGGTGTATAAGTAACAAAATACGTGAAAAATATTGTTGTTTATTAAAACGCAGGATATGCGAACTGACAAAGGCATGTATTTTATTTTTTGGAAGGCATACTTCATTCTAGGTTTGTTTGGGACATGAATTTATACTAATTGCAGAAATCCAACATGTTTAAGTATAGTAAAGATGTTGCTTGTTAACTTGCCACTTATTTTCCTTTCTTGACCCTATAATCAGTTTGTAATCATTCTGTGTATACATATGTCAATGTTTAGAGGCGTTTCCAACTAATGTATTTTGCAATGATTGAAGTATTTTGTGATGTCTTGGCTTGATTAAGTCATATATTAGACATTATATAGTGCACCAAATCAGATTAGTGTTTGCAGTGAAAAATGTTAATATTACACAGAAGCTGGTTGTCATATGGAGTTAATAGATACATTTAGAATCCACATGTATTGCCTCCATATGTAAATTCGGTTTTATTTAACCCCTTCAAATTAGATCAGTTGCTCCTAAGAAGCACAGGAAGTTGTTTGTACATGAACTAATTGAATTTCACCTTTTATACAGTTAGTAATAACTTAAAGTAACCCACACCTGAGGGACTGACTGTACCTGAACTGTGCAGTATTTAGGTGCATGCTATGGGGTGGCATCTGACCTGCAGTGACATGGCAGACTGGGGGAGAGGTGCTTGATTCTAGCCAGAGAAGTTAAAGATAGTTGTTCAATAAATCTCCTAAAGAGCCCCTGTAGTGCCCTAACATGAGCTAGATGGTTTAATTATGCATTGTTCATTAATACAATTCATATTCGATAGTTAGAAAAAACAATATTTAATATTAGGCTTACTTTCAAAATTCTGTTGCTGGTATCCACCCTTGATAAGATCAAAGGGGGGTAAGTTTGTCTACCAGGAAGCTACATGGTAATTAAGGTTGAAAAAAAAGACTTTCAGTCCAAGTTCAACCTGTTAAGATCTCATCTGATCTGCAATATGCGGATTAGTTATTAATTAAGTTGTTAATCAATTAATAATAGTATAGTATTTGAGGTTGAATAAAGACTGTTAGTCCATCAAGTTCAACCTTTTTAGTTCTCTCTTGATCTTTTTAATTTGTGGACTATTTGTTATTAATTGTTAATTGATCCAGAGAAGGCAAACAGAAAGAAAAAAAAAAAAAAACCATTGAAACTTTGCCAATTGTCCCTCATAAGGGACGGGAAAATAGCACAACTTCCTTCCTGCCCCCAGAAACTGGCGATCAAATTTCTCGCCTGGATCTATATTCCTTCGCTAGTTATCTAGGATAACCTTGAATGCCCTCTTTATTCAAAAATATAAGCTGCTACATTTTCAGGTCTTAATGTTTACTTACCTATTGGCTGGTGACTTGTTTGTGTTAGTAGTTTCTCTTAGTAACAAGACTGTTGTGTCGGTCTATCAATTTACCTTTTTTTTTTTTTTCTCTCATATCTTATTGTCCTTAAAACCCTTACTGTGGTGTTTTTCAGACCAGCCACCCCCACCCCTAGCGCTCCCTTATTTTATGAAGTTCTTTCAGGGAGGAAACTTACATTTAGCTGGAAGGTAGAGTACTCTGGTCATTGAGTATTGCTTTTAGAAATTAGGTAGGAATGTGTTTTATAGATCACATTTTAGTAAAAATAACCAGCTACTCTTTTCAGAGCATTACAATAGTCCTTTAAAAACATTTTAATGTTTTTATACCTTTTTTCTTCAGATAATCTTTCAGTTGGTCTGTAAAAAGGTATCTGCATCCTGAAGTAACTTAGCATTTTCTGGTAATTTGCTTACAAATCATAAGTTGAAATATTTGTTTACATGCAGTCTATGCTGCCCACTGGCTGTTGCATTAGAAATTAGCAGAGTGTAGAGCGTGGCGTGTGAGGCTGTATGGGGTTAGCTGTGATTGATAGCACAGCATCCCCTTGGATTCAGGTTACACTGCACTGACCAGTTACCCCCTAGCTGTCCTGTTTTTGGTGAGTACCAGTATTCCATGCCTGCACAAATAGATGTGGTAAGGGTTAAATATTTGTTTGCTGGGATCACAAAGGAGATTTAAGGCAAGGACAAGTAGTCAAACCGCAGAGAACCTATACTCATAAGATAGCAGTACTGAGCTACTTTATAGATCAGTAACATAAGGAAACAGAATTAAAGATAAACGGTAAAGTAAAGGTAGAAAAGGTGTATTTTCATTAGGCTAAATATTTTCTTTTGTGCAGTTTTGTTTGCTAATTTTTTTGTTTTTATTTTTAAAACAAATAAAGAGCAGTCGGCAGGATTGAGTTCTTTCACTGCTGCAACCTGGGTTTGATTCCAGTCAGGAAACCCATAGGTCACATCACCTTGAAGCAATGCTGGGTTGGGCCTGGTGAGTAATTGGATGGGAGACCACCTTGGAAAACCAGGAGATGTATGTTGTGGCCCACTGGAGAAGGAACTGGCAACCCACTCCAGGATCTCTGCCATGAATACCAAGTGGATCAGCATGGTATGTTATGGTCTATGAGGCCAGAGAGTCGGAAACAAGTGGACGACACGCACACAGCCTCAAATCTGACTTGTCCACTTCAAACGCACAGTATTTTGTTCAGTTTATTATACTGTAGTTTGACATTTTCAGTGCTCAGTTTTAAACAACTAACATTTTTATATAGGGCAAAATGTTAATAGGTGATAAATTAAAGATTTATATATTTTTGACATTCTAAAAAAAACATTTTGCCTTGTATACATTTTAGTTGTTTAAACTGAGCATGGAAAAGATCTACATATAATTGTATTAAAATATTATATGTAGTTTTGCACAACTCCATTGTTGTCCTATAAAGACCTTCCTAGCATCCAAGGAGTCTTCCTGCTTGTATGACAGATAAGCAAAGCCAGTTGTCTGTATAAAAGTACAAATAACAATTTGTGAGCAACGTGTCCACCTAACTGACAAGAAGTATATACTCGTAGTGGACAACCTATTAAGTCTGTTTTTATTTTATTACCATAATAAAAGATTTGTATGAGTTATCAATAACTGTTCTATTCAATAGTATAATGAAACTATTGCACTACAGTGTCCCTTTTAACCTTCAAGATATGTTATATGATCACTAGGATACCCATGTTCCTCCCATGGTGGATTCCCCACATTTCTGTGTGTAGTGAGTCTCCTGCCGTGGTATCTTGAATCCAGGAGCAATGTCACAGAGGAGCCCACATTTGCATCTTTTGGACACTTGACTGTCTGTGGTTTGTGAATACTCTGCACGTTCAGCTGCTGTATCCTTAAGTCAGGGGCTCTGCAAAGCTCAGCAGCTGAACCAGCAAACACTTCAAAGACAAACTATGAAATTCAAAAGTTATAGTAAGCTCCTGAAAGACAGCAAAGCCAGCTTGTGGGCTGATGTCACTGGAAGCCCCTGCTGTGTTGGGTGAACTGAAATCTCACGTTTACAGAACTCTACTGAAGAGTTAGAATAGATAATCAAGATGTAATACACGTTCATCTGAACAGTATTATTAAGTAAGATAAGATCATGGAAGTTGACCCTAAATCAATAAACCGTAAACTATCAGTGCAAAGAATGATTCCGACAATCTACAGTTTTGACATAAAACATAGCCGTCAGATTTAGTTTTGTTTCCTCAGTCTTCATTCCCCTAGGAAGACAGTGAGAGAACATCTTAAAGGCACTCTCACCGCTCCACAATCAAGTATGTTTGTCTTTTTCAGGCATCTCTTAAGAAAACCCTTATGTCTGCATCTAGGCTATCGCCCCTATAACTCTCTATTTCCTCCCTGACTTGCAAACTACCTGGAGATGCTGCTTGTCTACAATCACCTACCCGCTTTATTTCCTCTAACTCCCTTCTTGACCCTCTTCCAATTTGGCTTCTGGCCCCAAGATTCCACTACGACGGCTAGTGAGCAAGTCATTAGTGACTTGCATGAGAGACTCAAAGTCAAAAGATCACTTTTCTAATCTACTTCTTCTGGATCTCTCTGCTGGCCTTTGACACATTTCGGCCACCCTGGTCACTACTTCAAATCCTCTGCACTCCCTCTGCATTTGAAGACACTGCTCTCTTGTGGTTCACATCATACCTACAAGATCGAACATTTAGTGTCTCCTCCTCTGGCACCTCTTCTTCTTCTCCTCACTCTCTGTCCGTTACCCCAAGGTTCAGTCTTATGCCCCCTCCTTTTCTCTATCTATACATCCTCACTTGGTACGTACCCTAATAAGCTCTTTCGAATTTCAGTATCATCTCTATGCAGATGACAACTGTCTCTCTAGCATACTCTCTTGGATGTCCACCCACCACCTCAAACTCAACATGTTTTAGACTGAACTCCTAATCTTTCCTTCCTCTATTACAGCTCTAACACCTCACATCTCTATCACTGTCAATAATGCCATCGTCACTCCCACCTCTGAAGCCTATTGCCTTGAGGTTCCACTGGACCCTGCCCTCTCTTTCATCCCTCACATACAGTCACTAACAAAATCTTGCCTTCTCCATCTAAAAAACATTTCCAAAATACGTAATTCCCTTCCACGAGACACAACCAAGATTTTAATACATCCTCATAAATTTCGTCAGTCTTGACTACTGCCAACCTCCATTCTTGCTCGCCTGCCACCACCCCATCTAACAGCATCTCAGAATTCATCGTGAATGCCTCTGCTCGACTAATCTACGCTACACAACGTTCAGTGTCTGCTATACCTCTCTGTCAATCACTCCACTGGCTTCCCCATTAGCCTCCAGAATATACATTTTGAATCGTGTCCCTCAACGTGCAAAGCCCTCAACAACTTTTCACCCCCATCTGCTCTCATACCAAATACTCCCCCACCCCACCCTCTTTCTTCTGCTAATGACCCTCTCTTCTTCTACCCACTCTTGTCCACCTCCTCTCATTCCTGCCTTCAGGACTTCTTCTCATGCGTGTCCCTATTCTCTGGAACTCTTGCCTCGCTCCACCAGAGTATCTCCTTGCTTCAAACCTCACTAAAAACACATCTGTAGATTGGAGTTGCGAGTTTTCAGTCTTGCAATGTGCTTCGGGGAAGCACTATGGACACCTGGATTCTAAGCTCAAAGACCCAGGAACCTCTATCTTTGTGCAGCTTGTTACATATTGTAATTGTCTCTGCCTGGTCACTTACCTGTCATAAACTCTACAGAATCTGTTGGCCACGTTACAAATCACCCACTTGTCACTAACAGAGCATGACCAAGACTGGCTATATTGTGTAAGCACTTTATTCTAAAGGAAGTAACAAAATCAACTTCTCCAAATATTTTAGAACTGATTATCTGTAGTGAAAACATGCTGAGTATAATGTATAGGCCAGATTTGAAAGGGCTTTATAAAATATTCCAACTCCACTCCCGGTTGGGGTTACAGACTCTCTTTTTTTTAAAGGTAAACTGGAGCTTCCTCGCAACTACCGGTCAGGGAAACAAATTAGCCCAGTCCCTCCTGGGTCCAGATCTCCTCTCCCCTTGCACCTGAACAAACTCTTTTGTATGTCAGAGCTACCTTGCTCCACCCACTAAAACAGTAGTTTTCAAATATAAGTTGTTTTATTTTTTTTCTGTTTTTTTTCCCTGTGACTTTATAAGCTACATTGAAAGTGTTTTTTTTTTTTCTCTACTTATTTGATTGTGAATTGGTTACTAAATGAACATATGAAACCATGATGTATGTGAACTATATTTATTTTTAACTATAATCTAATATCACAGACAGATATAAGGAGGGCTGCATTGAACTGAACAGGTTGTCACACTGCATAGTATTTGTGGAGCTTAATGTGTTCGTCTAAACTCCCCCGGCTAGATCGCAGGGTATATAACCGTTCTATAAATAGCAACATGCTGGGCAATGTGACCTGACCTCTATTTTAAAAACTGTCTGTCAAATAGCTTTTGATTTTTCTAAAGTAAATAACAGAAAAAATAGAGGTGCTCAATCAGAAATAACTAACCTTAATTCTACGGCCATGATAATCTGGTTTTGCCAATTAGAGTAATCCAGACCTGAATTACCGGGCAATTCTACCCTGAACAGGAGAAACAGCAAACTGTTTCAGCCTTAATTGGGCCTTTTCAGTAAGGTATAGCTGGTAACTGTCTCAGATGCAGGGAGCAAGGCGTCCACATGTGGAACCCCAGATAACCCCTAGGGAGACTAATTCCTATGGGTCATTTACATAAGGAGCAACAGAAAAAGTAGAAGTGCTCAGAGAAAACCTTAAGGTGATCGAGGGCTCCAGATGTGGGCGCCTTGCTCCCTGTGCCTTATGGTGTTCAGCTACACCGTACTGAGGAGGCCCAACTAAGGCTGAACCGTCTGGGGTTTGCCGTTTCTCCTGTAATGGGTAGAATTGCCTGGTATTTCAGGGCTGGATCACTGTTTTTAGATGAGACCAGACTAGATATTTCTCCCTGAGAAGTGCGCTAAAAGAGGCTGCTCTCAGAGTGAGTTTTCATGTTCATAGAAATTACCTATTAAGGTTAGTTTCTTCTCTGATTTAGCACCTTTGTCTTTGCTTATAAAGTAAATACCAGACCTTTGTAATGTCATACAGATCTATTACTTGTATCTAAATTGTATGCACTGTTTAGTTGTAGTGGCATGAGACAGGAGGTGTCTAATCTTCTTATCTGTACATAATCTTGACAGACTCCAGACACTGTACTCAATGTCCGGTCACCTGGAATTAGTAGTAACCTGTTCTGGCATATTGTTTATATGTGCTATAAAAACCTAAAAACTTGAAGGGACGGGTTTACTCTATGGGTGATGTTGATGGCCCCTCAGGGCTTAAACTTTTGAGGGGCCTCATCAAGGGTGTAAAATGTTGCATAGAAGTAGTGCACAAAGTCAAATCTGAGCAAAAATTTCAATTTTTTTTTCCAGCTTTCTTTTGGTGTGTGGTGGTTTTATTTTTTATTTTATTTTTTGCCTTCTCAGCTTGAAGAACCCCTGGAGCCATGATTCCTAACTTTCTAGGCTTTATGCATTTATTTAAATACATAATCCATAACCTGGCTCCTTTTTTAAAATATTTGTTCAGCTCCTACCTAGCCTGGCTAGTCTCAGAAAAATGTACCAGTCCTTGGGTTTCTTTGTATTACTGTTCTCTATTTGTTTTAGAAAAAACAGTTGAGTTTGCAAGAAGAATGTACAACAGAAAACATTTAGCCAAATGAAAATCCCCATTTTCTACCTTTTTTACTTTACAGTCTACATTTTAGTTGTGATTCCTTATGTTCCTGATCTACAAATTAGCACAGTACTGCTATTGTATAATTATAGGTTCTCTTTAGTTTGACTACTTGTCCTTGTACCTCACTGAAATCCTAGGAAGTTTTTTCTGAGTACCCCCAAGCAGGTGGTAAATATTTTTTTTTTATATGGGGTACAAAATCTTAAGGCCTTGCCCAGCGCATCTTAAGTCTTCTCTGTTAACATGAAGTAACCTTTGTAACCCATTTTGTGCAAGAGGACCTTTTTTCTTTTTCTTTTTAAAGTTCCACAGAAATTATATTGGGTATAACACCTATGTTTGTTTTTAATATTACAGGTCATGAAAATCAATTTAACATTTTTAGAATTATTAATAATTCGTTGATACATTTATTTGAAAATGGTAGTTTAGCCCCCATTTATCATATGATGAAAATAAGCACCTTGAAAACATTTGCCAGCAACTATTATGGGACTTTAGGAAGTTGTAACCGGTCAACTTACCTTTTAAGTATTTGTATTGTGAAGATAAAGTTGAGCATGTCACGTATGACCTTACTTTCCCTGTGACTGTACAATTAATACGATCGATTCAGAGCACCACTGGGTCATTGCAGTTCATTGGTAACAATCTACCATTAGCAAGAGATATGTGTTCTTAGTTGGGTGCATCATGCTGATTGACAATGTTTTTTTTTTTACATCACATGCTGAGAAATGGATGACGGAGGCTGGTGGTGTTTGTAGATATCATTGAAGGAAATGGTGGGTGAGGAGGGAACCGGCAGAAGTATAGAGCTTTTGTTTGAGAACTGGTAAGATTTTGACACCACACTCCTTCCCTGCACACTGGCCCAGAAGCAGGACATTGCATTGCGCAAGGCAACCATAGCGCTTTAGAAAAGTAAATGCCTTTCCTTCCGCTTCAATCCATAGCCCATTTTAAACATGGCTTCCTTTTAAGCTTATGCCCGCTGCATTACACAGCTTTTATGCAAAGCCAAGGTCGGATTATACACAAGCTGGAAATATATATATTCATTGGGCAGTAATCCTTTAGGTCCACATTATACAGTATTCAATCTTTATTTTGTGCCTCCTTTCCTTTTTTATAAAATGGAAAGTTTGTGTGCCTTTAATAACTTGCAAAGACCAGCTGTGACTGGCCCAGTTACGCAAGCTGCACTTAGCATGCTATTTACTTTTTGTATATACCATTTTTGAAAAGATCATGAGTCATTTGTAGCTCTTGTGTTGAACAATAGATAGAGGCTTGTCTCGCTCCCCAGTGGCCGTACTTAGTCACGCTCCCTATTTGAGTGGATTAAGTGCCTTGAGGTGTAATCAATGCAGGGACTCCAAATCCTATGAATGTAGAGCTTAGGTAACATTGGATTAAATGGTTTATACAAATAATTAAACTGATTTCTGTAATTCTTAGCAAGTAAATAATACTTATGTATTTTCTTGCTAAATGTTTTGGAAATAGTTTTGATATATGGTGCCCTTACAATAGATTCCTTATTATATGCGCAATATACTCATCTAAGATGTGGCTATTTTTAAAACTTTTTAGAGGACAATTGCAATGCTCCTGCTAGATGTTTAAGTTTTTTGAAAGTATGTTTCATTTTGTTATTATAAAGTATTTAATAAGACATTTTTTATTATTATTCAAGCATCCACTACTAATAATCCAGTAAAGCTGGTTATATCCACCTCTTATGAGGCTATTATGGTGTAATTAGCTGGAGACATGGGGCCTTATTCAATTGCAAGCCCGCAGATTACGTTATTTAGACTGTATATCTGCAGGCTTGAAATTTGCTACAAATACAGAGCGATTCAATTGATCAAGCCTGCAATTATGGGCTGGAAGCCGAAACCGTAAACCATGCACACGTATAGAACATTTCAGAGCGTGATCATGATCAATTCAAGTAAGGTCGTAACTACCGATTTTAGAAACAGCCAATCGTAAATGAGACCGCCATCATTACCTCGGTTAAAACATGGAAGTTACACATCAATCAATTGGCGTTTAGAAGTCCGATATGCGATCAGACTTGCAATTCGCCAATGTACAAAATAATAAAAATGAATGGCGAAACGGTTTCAGTCCATGTGGGTGGCCTCATATGTATTAACTCCTTGATTACCAAGATTGATATAACATGGAAATTAAACGTCAAAAAAATAACTTTTGATTGTCGTTTTGCGAGCTTGGGACTGTTGTGCAATTAATTCTAATGTCTTTCATCGCTTTCCTAGTCATTGACAGTACAGTATTGATTTTTTAAATTTGCATTTACAGTGCTATGAATAGGTGTTTAACCCCCTTGCGAGTCCTATCTGGTACTTGTAGGATTTTCTTCTACATTCGCCATTTACGGGTGTGAAAAACATGTGTGGCCTTGAGGAATTGTAGTGATTTGCGATTTTAGCGATTGTAACTTTTGCAGGCTTGAAAGATCAAAGGCTTAGATGTATCGTAAGTTACGATTTTGACAGCCGCAGGGATTTTCAGCCTGTAACCCGTAGAACGTTTGCGAGTAGTTAAAATACGCCAAATTAAACAGCAAATTAGTTTATGAGCTACTTTGCAGGCTCCAATAACCAACAATTGCTCAATTGAATAGTGGCCTTGATGTGTTAAATTGGTTTACTTTGGTAAGAACTTGTGTATTTAGGAATGCCTCCCAGTCAGAGTTGCTCCCAACTTTTGATGACCTCACAAAACAGCTCAAACTAGAGGTTTTGATACGGATATTTGAAAAGTATGTTTTAATATGGGATATTGTATTATCATTGAATAGGAATGTTATTAATATTTAACAAATCTAGCACATGGTAACCCTAAAGCACTTCCCATGTAGCCTGTCCTTCTGTCAGAGGATGTGCCTCATCAACAATACACAGTCCATTATACCTCTCAAAAACTAGTACATAATATCCAATTATACTTCTCATTATCTATAACCAGTTATTTCCTTTCTTACAGTGATTTATTACTTCAATTTGAGTGAGTTAAAAAGGTTTAAAGTGCTGTGACTCCTATTAAAGGGACTCTGTCTCCTCAAAATCAAGTTTTGTTTTTCTGTTATTCTTGAAGAGCATACTTAACGATAATAATAATGTCAACAATGTTGCGTTATCCATTTTTGTAAAGTGACTTAGTCCAGGGAATTCCCATGTTGCTGCATTTATATGCAAATGAGTGGCTCATCCATACTGTATATGTATGATGCCCTTCATGTGCCTATCACTGATTTAGCACCTACTTTAAATAATGCTCATTTTATAGGAATCTTCTCTCCAAACACATCATTCACAATTCTTCTTCGCTTGGATTATTAAATGACCTTAAGACATTGGAAACATTTTTAATGAGTACCTAAATCCATTTTTTGGGGGAGCAGAAAATGGGCTGAGCCTTTGTTTGATAACTGGAAAATATTGAAATTGAGACCACTGGCAAGCATACAACCACAGCTCTCCAGGAATGTAAATGCACCTCCCACACACAACTTCCACCAATGTGGAGCACCTTTTTTTTTTTTTTGAACTACACTTTTTTAATTTCTAATAGTTCAGTGATCATTTAAATCATCAGATGTGCTTGCGCCATTAGAGTGGTGTTATATCTGATAAGTGTAATGTTATCCTCCGCATTAATTTAACTCCAGATTTTTTTTTCTGTTCCATAAAATTATCTGCTGTGACGTGCGTGTTTCACAACTCAGAATGCATGTTTATGTGAAAGAGAAAAAAAGAAACCCTACACACCTTTTTTTTTTTTTTTTTTTTTTTTTTTTTTTTTTTTTTAGGGTAAACATGAATGGATAAACCTGTTTTGGTTGATAAAGTAGCTTACCTGTATATTGTCTGTAGAGTTTGTTTCTAGGTTTCTTTCTTTCTTGACATCTGAGAATTAATGATCTTTCCTGAATGGTCATCATGTTTGCTTTTTTCTTTAACATGAAAAGCATGTTTAAGGCACTTGATTGAGGCTGGATAAAGAAGCCTACAGTGCCATATTCTGTGCATTATTCCCATGCTTAAGGTGCAGTCTCTTAGATCATTTGAGTCAGTAAATTGGAATAGTCCAGCCGTAGAAACTCTATGCAAGGAGGAACAGTAGTCACAGATACCCGCCGTAATAGACCTACCGAGAGAGATCCTGCTGGTCATAGGAAGTGGCCTGTGTTCATCTCTCTCTAAATGCTTACAATCCATGCAATAATCAAATTCAGCTTATATGGAGTAAAAAAAAGGAAAAAGTGTGTGTGTGTGTGAGATAAACGTGTGCAGCACATTGATTTTTTTTTTTTTTTTTTTTTTTTTTAAGAGAACTTGTAATTTATGGTCTTTTTCAAATCCTGAAGAGACCAGCAGGTTCCTAGCCTCTCCCTGACACAAGGGTTAGTTGTAAGAGGAATAACTGGATCGTATAAAAATCAAGGGATATGCATCTCAAAAATGAATAAAGGATTTTCCTCCCTGTGTGATGATGCAGTAGTATTGTTAAACTTCATGAGACGCTTCATGAGCTAAGTGGTCTTGGGCTTTTTGTAAGACTTCAGGACAAATAGGATACAAGTTATACATTGTCCTTGTTTAAAGTGTAGTTCTTCAAAAAAGCCTATGTAAATTGTGACAGAAGTGTCCCTTTTTAAGGAACAATATTCATACACACTGAACCATAGCATTCAAACCATTTGCTTCCTGAATTGTTAGTAAAAGAATGAAAGGAAATATACCTTTTTTTGTGAATGTCACCCCACCCATGTGTTTAGATCTTTTTGTCCTCTTGTTTTAATATTGAAATATTAAAAAATAATAAATCAATATGAAAGCTTTTGTCTGTTTATGGATACAAAATCTTCTCTTTACATTTGATATATTTCCTATTGTTCTGTGTGTCTGAATCCCAGTTCCTGTGGTAGGAGCGTATAATACACTGAAGTACTGATACTATTTATTACACTTGTATTTTTAAGACACAATGGCCAAACATCTGGTGTGTGACACGTTGTAACGTGTACTTTTATGGTGTACTGAAGTGATGTTTATGAAGTGTGTGTGAGGCAAACTAACAGCTGTGTAAGTCATGAGCATAAAAGCATTTGTGAGAAAATCTTCATCTTTATTAGACTCTGCTTGTGCATGGAAGCTGCCATTACAGTAATACCTTCATTTCAAGGATGCATGAGTGGGACTGGTGCTTTCTTCCATACATATACAAAAAAAGGAGAGAGTAGATATTAAGTTATCTGAATTAACTAATGAGTCCAGAACACCCCTAATTCCATGTCTGAATAGATAATAAAAAAGATTAGACCATACCCCCTCGGGATAAAAATATGATGTCATGTCAGCTTTTATACATTGGCAGAAGCAATAAATTTAAACATTTTCAGTAAAATTATATGGCTATGGGTTTGCATAGCTCTTAATGTTGTTAGTCTGTTGCATACTCCACAAACATATGGAGTTACCAAAACTACCGTAGTCTTTTTAAGCATATGGAGTATTATCTAAGAACCCGGCATTGTCCTTATCTGTTCCAGATGTGAAAGCTGTGTGGAGCTGCTGTTTGTGAGAGGTTCGGGAACCTGCCTGGAGTGCGGCAACTGCACTCAGGAAAAGCAACTTCAGAGTCCAGCTCTTTGAGGATCCTACAATAGACAAAGAAGTTGAAATTCGGAAGAAAGTTTTAAAGTGTGAGTTTAACTTTTAATATAACTTCTATATGGTGTGACTGAAATGTTGTCTGATAGCTACTAGTCAGGAAATAAATAAAAAGGCCATTCTGTGTATATCTGTATGTCCCAAGCAGGTCACATCTGTCTTCCCACAGAATTTGGAAGTGCTGCTAAGGATTCTAGACTGTAACAAGTGAATAACGCTCAAAAAGTGCCTCCTTTTACCTCTGCCCTTATAAGAGTAAGTTTCTATTCTCAGGCAGTACTCCCGAACATAAAAACTGGATTGGGTACAAACCCAGAACCCATTCTACAGCAGTTTCACCCATATATGAGGCTTATTCTGGCACCTGGAGAGAGTACTCCGACCAGTCACAAAGTATAATGTAGAGTTACTGATTTAAAGGGCATCCAAGAAGCTTCAGAATGGATCCAGAACAACAATCTTTTTTGTGCAAAGTAACTGCAGTCCTTGGGTTATCCGTTTGCCCATCAACTGGTAGCTGCTGCTGTTTGTTTCCACTGTGCTTCCAGATGAGGTAGCGTGCAACGTGATGATGAGACATGGTAATGGCAATCTCAGTGGAAATGTCTCGGTGTTTCACCCACAATGGCCTTCTTCTGTGAGTGTTTTCTCGAAGCACAGGGGGATTCAAACAATTACTTAGTTGTTAATTTATTATTAATCAATTATTTAATTTATTTGTTATTTTTATTATTAATCTAGAGGAAGGCAAACAGAAAAAAAAAAACCCAAGTAAGACTTAGCCAGTTGTCTCAAAGGGAGAAAAAAAAATTCCTTCATGACCCCAGATACTGGCGATCGAATTTCTCTCTGGATCGGGTACGGTCTCTCTAATTATCCATGATAACCCTGAATTCCCTTTTTAATTAGAAATAAATCCAGTCCCCTTTTAAAGTTATCTATCGAATCCGCTGTCACCACATCCTCTGGTAGAGAATTCCACAGATTAACCACTCTTACTGTGAAGAACCCTTTTCTTTCTTTAAGGTGGAATCTTTTTACTTCTAACCTCAAGGGATGTCCTCTTGGCACAAAAAGCTCCCTTGACAAATCTTTATACTGACCTTGGATGTATGTATAATAAGGTAATTCATATCTCCTCTTAGACACCTTTTTTCTAGAGAAAATAAGTTTATTTGGTTAGTCTTTCTTCATAACTTAGCCCCTCCATTCCCCTTATTAGTTTTGTTGCTCTCCTCTGTACCTTTTCCAGCTCTAAAATGTCCTTTTTATGAAGTGGTGCCCAAAATTGTACTCCATATTCCAAATGAGGGGCGTACTAGAGATTTGTATAGTGGCAGAATTTTATTTGCTTCCCTTGCTTCTATACCCTTCTTAATACATGCTAATATTTTATTTGCCTTTGCAGCTGCTGCTTTGGCTTTGAGCACTGTTACCTAGCTGGTTGTCCACAAGCACTCCCAAATCTCTTTCAATATCTAATACACCTAGATTTGCTCCATTAAGATTATAAATTGCATGGCTATTTTTCCTTCCCAGATGCATAACTTTACATTTATTCGTACTAAATCTCATGTGCCATTTTAGATGCCCATTCCTCAGTTTTATGTAAATCCCTTTGGAGGGAAAGCACATCATTATCTGATTTAATTACCTTGGACAACTTCGTGTCATCAGTGAAAATGGAGACACCACACTCCAATCCTACCCTAAGTCATTAATAAATATGTTAAAAAGGAGAGGACCTAATACTGAACCTTGAGGAACCCCACTTACATATTAGGTCCCAATCGGAGTATGTTCCATTTACAACAACCCTTTGCTTTCTGTCTTTTAGCCAGCTCTCAATCCATGAGCAGATATTTACTGCAATTCCTGTATCTCTTAGTTTGCACAATAGTCCCCCCCATGTGGCACTGTATCAAAAGCCTTTGCAAAAATCCCAAAAAGACCTACAGACACGGAGTTGCCTTGATCCAGGTTCCTACTAACCTCCTCATAGAAACTAATTAGATTTGTTTGACATGACCTATCCCTCATAAATCCATGTTGACTCCTACTTATAATCCTGTTCAAATAGATATATTCTTGTATATTATCCCTTATTAACCCTTCTAAAAGCTTTCCCACTAGAGAAGTGAGGCTCACTGGTATATAATTCTCCGGATTTGCTCTAGCTCCCTTTTTTAAATATAGCTATCACATCTGCTTTTCTCCAGTCCTCTGGTAGAGACCCTGTGTTGAGTGAATCCTGAAAAATTAAATATAATGGTTTGGCTTTTAAAAAACCCAGTTCCCTCAGTACCCGTGGATGTATTCCATCAGGACCTGGGGCTTTATTAACATTTATTTTTTCAAAACCTCTTTTGGATTACTTCCTGTGTTAACCAATTATTTGGCAAAGGTAGTGTAGCCCCATTATGTTGCATTGTCCCAACCGCTGGTACCTCCCTTGTGTATACAGAAGAAAAGAACCTATTTAGCTAATCTGCCTTTTTCCTGGTCACCAATTTTCAGATGGCCTTTTTCAAATTTTAATTTTCTTATAGCTTCCTTCATCACCTTCTTCCCATTAATATACTTAAAAAATATTTTAGGGTTAGTCTTACTCTTTTACAATTCATTTTTCATTTTCTATTTTAGCCAGTCTAATAGCGATTTTGCAAGTCTTGTTGATTTCCTTGTACTCCCGTAAAGCAGTCTCTGTTCCCTCTTGTTTGTATAATTTTAAATGCCTTCTTTTTACTCCTTATCTTGATCTTTAAATCATTGTTAAGCCACATTGGATGGGATTTACTCCTTTTTTACTTTTTATTCCCAAATGGTGATGTGTATGTACAGTGGATATAAAAAGTCTACACACCCCTGTTAAAATGTCAGGTTTCTGTGATGTAAAAAAATGAGACAAAGATAAATAATTTCAGAACTTTTTCCACCTTTTTAATGTGACCTGTAAACTGTACAACTCAATTGAAAAACAAACTGAAATCTTTTAGGTGGAGGGAAGAAAAAGAAAAAAGAAAAATAATGTGGTTGCATAAGTCTGCACACCCTCTTCTAACTGGGGATGTAGCTGTGTTCAGAATTAAGCAATTACATTCCAAATCGTGTTAAATAGGAGTCAGCATACACCTACCATCATTTAAAGTGCCTCTGGTTAACCCCAAATAAAGTTCAGCTGCTCTAGTTGGTCTTTCCTGAAATTTCTTAGTCGCATCCCACAGCAAAAGCCATGGTCCACAGAGAGCTTCCAAAGCATCAGAGGGATCTCATTGTTAAAAGGTATCCACCAGGAGAGGGTACAAAAGAATTTCCAAGGCATTAGATATACCATGGAACACAGTGAAGAAAATATGGCACAACAGTGACATTACCAAGAACTGGAGCTCCATCCAAAATTAATGAAAAGACTAGAAGAAAACTGGTCTGGGAGGCTACCAAGAGGCCTACAGCAACATTAAAGGAGCTGCAGGAATATCTGGCAAATACCGGCTATGTGGTAATGTGACAACAATCTCCCGTATTATTCATATGTCTGGTCTGTAGGATAGAGTGGCAAGATGAAAGCCCTTTTGTACAAAGAAAAACATCCAAGCTAGGTTACATTTTGCAAAAACACATCTGAAGTCTCCCAAAAGCATGTGGGAAAAGGTGTTATGGTCTGATGAAACCAAGGTTGAACTTTTTGGCCATAATTCCAAAAGATATGTTTGGCGCAAAAACACTGCACATCACCAAAAGAACACCATATCCACAGTGAAGCATTCTGGTAGCAGCATTATGCTTTGGGGCTGTTTTTCTTTAGCTGGAACTGGGGCCTTAGTTAAGATAGAGGGAATATGGACAGTTCCACATACTAGTCAATATTGGCACAAAACCTTCAGGCTTCTGCTAGAAAGCTGAACATGAAGAAGAACTTTATCTTTCAGCATGACAACGACCCAAAGCATACATCCAAATCAACAAAGGAATGGCTTCACCAGAAGAAGATTCAAGTTTTGTAATGACCGAGCCAGATCCCAGACCTGAATCCGATTGAAAATCTGTGGGGTGATCTGAAGAGAGCTGTGCACAGGAGATGCCCACGCAATCTGACAGATTTGGAGTGTTTGTGCAAAGAAGAGTGGGCAAATCTTGCCAAGTCAAAATGTGCCATGCTGATAGACTCATACCCAAAAAGACTGAGTGCTGTAATAAAATCAAAAGATGCTTCAACAAAGTATTAGTTTAAGGGTGTGCATACTTATGCAACCATATTATTTTCTTTTTTATATTTTTTTCTTCCCTCTACCTAAAAGATTTCAGTTTGTTTTTCAATTGAGTTGTACAGTTTATAGGTCACATTAAAGGTGGAAAAAGTTCTGAAATGATTTATCTTTGTTTCTTTTTTTTTTACAGCACAGAAACCTGACATTTTAATAGGGGTGTGTAGACTTTTTATATCCACTGTATATTTAGTAAGGATTTAAATGTTGTCCATTTTATGTTCAGTGTTTTTACCTATCAGTTCTCTGTCCCAGTCTATACTTTGTATTGCTGCCCTTAGACCGTTAAAATTTCCCCTTTTAAAATTAAGAGTTTTTGTTGGCCCCTTAAAATTTTGTTTTTTTTAATTCAGTCTCAAATGGGACTGTGTTATGATCACGGTTTCCCAAAGGTTGCCCTATTTCAACATTTGATATTATATCAATATTATTTGTGATGACTAAATCTAAGATGGCTTCATTTCTAGTAGGCTCTTGTATAACATGGGCCAGATAATGATCCCTGAGAGTACGCATGAACCTGCTCCCCTTAGCTGAACTGCTGGTTTCATTTTTCCAGATTATTTCAGGGTAATTCAAATCTCTCATTATTAGAACTTGCCCATGCTTAGCTGCATTTCCAATCTGTAACAATAATTTGTATTTCCTCACTTTCAGCTATATTTGGGGGTTTATAGCATACGCCTACTGATATTCTTTTGGAATTTGCTGCTCCGCTATTTAACTCTACCCACAAACATACAACTTTATCACTAGGTCCAGCAGAAATATCTTCTCTGACTATAGGCTTCAATTTAGGCTTAACATACAGACAAATCTCCTCATTTACCATTGCCTCTATCTTTTTTAAATAGGTTATAACCATTCAGATTAACAGTCCAGTCATGAGATGCATCCCACTACGTTTCAGTAATGCCTATTAAATCCCATTTTTCATTAATTGCTAATAATTCTAACTCTCCCATTTTTCCTGGCAAGCTTCTGGTATTAGCAAGCATACACCTTATGTTATGAGTCTGTAGTTCTGAAGTGCCTGCCACTGAACTTGAATTACTTAGTACTACCTCCCTATTGACTATACTACTCCTTCCCTATGAGTTGTTAATTCATCCCTTATACCCTCTACACTTTATACCCCATTACTTATATCTAGTCCCCCCCGCCCCACCTACTAGTTTAAAAACTCTTCCAGCCTTTCTACCATCCTATCCCCTAGTACAAAAGCTCCCTCATCATTAAGGTGCAATCCATCCCTACTGTAGAGATTGTACCGAAGTGAGAAGTCAGCCCAGTGCTCTAAAAACCCAAACCCCTCCTTACTGCACCACATCTTTAGCCACACGTTAACCTCCATAAGCTCCTTCTGCCTCCCTGGGCTAGTCACGTGGCACTGGTAGTATCTCAGAAAATACTACCTTGGAGGTCCTTGCCTTCAGCTTATTACCTAGTTCTCTAAAATCATTCTTTAGGACACTCCATCTTCCACTAACTTTTGTCATTGGTACCAAGACCGCTGGTTCATTTCCAGCCCCTCACAATAATTTGTCTACCCGATCCACAACATGACGCACCCGGGAGACAGCAAACTGTTCGATTGCTGGGATCTGGGTGACAAATCACCCTGTCTACTTTCTTAATAATAGAGTCCCCTACAACCAAAACCTGTCTGTTGTTCTGCCTATTCTGCCCTCCCACTCCTCCAGTAGAGTTGTTCTCCCAACTGTTAGAGGGAACAGCTCTATCTGGCATTGCCATTCCTGAATGGATATCCCCAACAGTTTCACTCAATCTGGCAAATCTGTTGGTGTTTGCCAACTCAGAACTGGCCTGCCCCCTCCTGTTCCCCCTGATTCCCCTTCTAACTGTAACCCAGCTACCTCCCTGGACATCCTCACTAGCCCCAGCTCCACCCTCCATGCTAGGCCCAGCTAAACTGTGCTCAGTGAGCACCAACCCCCTTTCCAGTGGAGCAATATCACTAAGTGCTGCAATTCTCCTCTCCAGATCTCCAATTTGAGCTTCCAGAGAGGCAACATGCTCACACCTCTCACAGAGGTATGGACCCTGGATCATCTGTTCCTGTATTGCATACAAATGACCGGATGTACACTGAGTGAGGTTGCCACTGGACTGACTCATAATTATTATTATTTTCTACAACATTTCAGTGGGAAAAATAAAGAATATAAAATAAAATATTTGTAAAAAGTTTTCCTTCTTTGCACTATAAATCTGCCCTCCCTTTTCTTTTGAAGTCCCTCCTTTTTATTTAAACTCCTACGCTTTTACTAGAATTGCACTTGATACTAAAAATGTTCGCAAGCTCACAAGTTCGCCCCTTCTCCGGTTTATATTAACTTCTGCCTTCTGACCTGGACACAATTAGTGCACTCTGCAATTTATCAGCCTTTACTTGTAAGGTAAATCCACTTGCAAACAGACCCAAAACAGCTCACAAACCTTTTATACTAGTTTAAGACCAGCCACACCCCTCTCACCTGGGCACAATTAGTGCACTCTGCAATTTATCAGCCTTGACTTGTAAGGTAAATCCACTTGCAAACAGTATTCTACATATTTGAATACTAAAGGACATGAAAAGGCTGCAGTTAATCTGTATGTCATTTCTACCTAGCTCTCTGTTACTCTAAGACACTTTCTACAATTCGGCAGGTGAGTAGAAGTGGGACTGAAAAATCCTACATCTGTATATAAAGCAAGAAAATAAAAATATGCATGTTTTCCATGCACCAAGCTGGCCAGGCGATCTTGGTGAACAGCTCTCCCATTTTATCATTAACGGTTCTCCTAACTAATATACCGTATATACTCGACTATAAGCCAAGACACCTATTTTACCACAAAATACTGGGAATAATGAGTGACTCTAGTATAATCCAAGGGTGGGAAATGTGCTGCCCCCTGTGCCTTCTGTTTCCCCTTCTTGTGTCTCCCCTCTCTCTCCCCTGTGTCTCTTTTCCCCTCTCACTTCCCTGTGTCTCTTCCACCCCCTCCTCATTCTCAACCTCCTCAACCCCCTCCTCATTCTCAACCTCCTCAACCCCCTCCTCATTCTCAACCTCCCTCCTCATTCTCAACCTCCCTCCTCATTCTCAACCTCCCTCCTCATTCTCAACCTCCCTCCTCATTCTCAACCTCCCTCCTCATTCTCAACCTCCCTCCTCATTCTCAACCTCCCTCCTCATTCTCAACCTCCCTCCTCATTCTCAACCTCCCTCCTCATTCTCAACCTCCCTCCTCATTCTCAACCTCCCTCCTCATTCTCAACCTCCCTCCTCATTCTCAACCTCCCTCCTCATTCTCAACCTCCCTCCTCATTCTCAACCTCCCTCCTCATTCTCAACCTCCCTCCTCATTCTCAACCTCCCTCCTCATTCTCAACCTCCCTCCTCATTCTCAACCTCCCTCCTCATTCTCAACCTCCCTCCTCCTCCTCGACCTCCCTCCTCCTCCTCGGCCTCCCTCCTCCTCCTCCGGCCTCCGCTCTTTCCTTCGTCGGCACCCGGTATATGCTAATGACATCACATGCGCGCCACGTCATTAGCATATACCGGGTGCCGACGCAGGAAGAAGCGTGGACTAAAAAACTAATTTTTTTTTACTTTAAGACCTGTAGATGAGCATTTTTAAAGGACAACTGTATTGCCTTAACAAGATAAGCTAGTTCTTTAACTCCTCATCATTAACAAAATTCCTATTTAATTATTTATGTGGTCATTGAATATTACATTCACTTTCAAATGTTAGTGTTTTAGCCTATAGACCCACTTTAATATGGGGGGTGGATACCCTGAGAGCTGGGTCTGCAGGGCTTTATAAACATTCTAATTAAATAAGAGGGCAAACAAACTTTTATAGCTGCCCTCAAAGCAAAAGCCCATTGCCAAGGGAAATTACTTAACCCAGCAAGTCTCCAGCCAATCTAGAGCACTTTAGTCGGTTGAAAAAAAGGGCCTGAAAATGTTGCACTGTTGGCTAGACAAAGCCTCATCCCCACATTTTTTTTTTTTTTATACAGTTTAATATTAATTTTATTATTAATGCCGAATTAAATCATGAAGCTCTTTTTTTTGTTTTTTTGTTATGACATTACAGTTGTCCTTTTACGTGCATTGTATTATGTTGTTTCTGCATGTTGGAGTGCTTATTTTACTATTTCTCATCTTAACCGTTAAGGAGTGTCTGCCAAGTACATTGGTTTCTCTAATTTGCTTATTCATAATATATTTATTTTTTGCTGTTTTTTCTAGTTACAATAAACGCGAGGAGGACTTTTCTACACTGAGGGAATATAATGATTTCTTGGAAGAAATTGAAGAAATAGGTATGTTATCTTATTCATTCTTATGTAAAACTAGCAAGGTAAGCAGGAATTATTTGTAATAAAGTACAGAGGTATATAATTAAGACATTGTGAGCCATAAAACTGAAAAATCAGTAACTCAGTCATTCATTTAGTTCAATAAAGAGTAATCGCTTATAATAGTTGTCAAACTGTGAGTCGTCGTCACGCTTTGCGAGCTCGCAAAGCGAGGGATGCAGTTATGGCCGCAAATGCGGACCTCGAGAAGAGAGAGACGAATTTGCGGAGGTGGAGGCTCGCACGTCGACTGCAATGAGCCAAAGGCAAAGGCTCATTGCAGGATGCGAATGCGGACCTCGCAAAGCGAGTGTCCGCATTTGCAGAGATGGAGGCTCTACGCCGCCTCACGCGCAGTAAAAAAACATCCCAGAAAAGCGGGACTTTGAACCCCCCCCCCCCCAAAAAAAATATACGACCCGCAGGAAATAAGAGGTCCCAAAAATACGAAGTTAACGGCCAAAACGCGCGCATCCGCAAACACGAAAAGCACAACAACAAAAAAATACCACATAAAACAAACATCACGCACAGCCATTTTACAACCCTAACTTACAACTCCTAACATTAGGATTCTAAAATGCTGCTTTACCCGCCTAAACAAACAGTTTGGCCTTGCGCACGCAGCCTATTTACACTGCACTCTTGCCACATTGACACTTTCTCTTCGCATGATCAAGCCAAATAGATTGTTAGCCCTTCAGAATATTGATTGCTGCATATTAAATTTCAATAGGTATAGTTATATTCATATATTGATTCATATTACTTTATTCACTGTACTTTTTTTGCTCATTTTTACACTGTACTTATGTAACGGTCCTCGCGATGAGCGCCAAAGTTGATCATTGCAAAGCCGAACAGTTGGAGTACACGAGGGGATAGGGTCACAATGAGTGCCAAAGGCGCTCAGCGCGGGGCTCACAATGAGCGCTGACGGTCCACAGAGGAGCAAAAGCTTTACATTGTGTGGCAGACAGCATTGCCATGGCTTAAAATGTTATTGCCCCATCATTTTTGACTGGTAAGTTGCTAGTCTGTTTATAAAAGCAAATTCAAGGACCAGTGTAGTTCATTAAAATGTTTTCTTGCTTATGAAGTATATAACAATCTAGCAATACTCAGTAAGTAATTTCTATCTATATATTTAGATGTGGGGGGGGGGAGGCGTGGGAGGGAGATGCAGGTAGTGAATTTGTTAAATCATTGGATTATTTGGAATGGGATACAGACTTTCCTTCCTCTGCAAATATTCAGAAGCAGGTAACTAGAATCAACAAAGCCTTGCTCCCTCAGAAATGTAAACACTGCTCTTACGTACTCAACCTTCACCAAAGTATCACTGATTCCTCTAGGGTCCGGAAAAGAAATGCAAAATGTAATTGAAAATGATCCTTGACATTTTCCTTCCTAATGCGCTTAGCCATATTTTTTCCCCATCATACCGTGGTCCTTTTAATGTACCTGGAGCCCATTGACCAGTGGCAATGAGACCCCTTTTACAACAGGGAATATAATTTCCCGTGGCTAGAATTTATGGAGATTTTAACAATATAAGAGAAAAGCCCTAAGCACACTATGATGATTGTTGTATAGCTTTTACTGTAAGTTTATATGTTTTCAAGCTGCATTATTAGAAGACGCAATGCCTCCAAAATTCTAATATCCTTTGTCTTTATTTTCTTAGTTGTTTGAATGCATGAAGTGTAGATAAAAAATATAGTATATTGCTGGCTCTATGACTAATTATCACCAGTCTACCCAGATCCATAACTAGTTTACACCAGTCCAATTGGAACAGTGACTAGTTCACACAAATCCATTTAGATCCCAGACTAAAGTATTGGTAATGCAGCAAGATTAAATAAACAACTAGCACTTCCTGGTAGATGCCGGGCAAAAGCATATAGATAGTTGTATATCCCTTCCCTAGCTAGGTTACAGCTTGGCAAGTACACACCCTTCACAATTAAATGATGTATATTATTCCTGATAGCCTAATTGCAAGTTTTACATTTTGTTACTTTTTATAGGGGCACTCTGCTCTGACACCAAATAAGTCTTCTCATATACTATTGAAATTCAACTCTTTGCTCTTTGAATCACCTTATTTGATTGTGAATAGCCAGGCTCTATTGACACCTCAGAAGTTCCATGAGGCAATTGGGTACCGATAACTCACCAGTCCGATCTATAAGTTGCTTTTGTCTGAATGATGCCAAAAGTGCAGTAAATTCAAAGCTGTTTTGTTATTACTATATTACATTTTTTTTACTGTAGTGCCCATACATTAGTACCTTGTTTAGTTGCCGATTTTTAACAATAAAAGTATTTCAAGAAAAATAGTCCAGATCTCTCTTTAATCTTAAAATTGAAGTGTAGGGTTTTAAGACTTCTGCGAATATGCTGCTCTCACCCACTAATATGAGTCTGGGGGAGGAGGGAACTATCTGCCATGGAGAACTATCCAGATATGAGTCTTTATCTGTTCTGATGATATTCTTTACTTGCCTTATTCTTTGTAGTAACTATTGTATTTCACATTTAAACAAATCAGAAAAAAATAAGACACGCTTCTGGGCAAATCTTCTTTCAACTCGTGGAAGGCAAATGGGACATGTAAAGATACAGATCAGCTGGAAGCTACAATGCTAATTTCAGATGTCCGTTTTGAACGTTACATTGACTTTTCTTTAATTACTAATCAATAACTAAATAAACAAAGGAAACCCTATTTTGTAGCACATACAGTGCTTATTTTAAAATAACTCCCAATTGCAAATATTCATATTATTATCAGCGCTATCGGAAAATGCTGTGTTTGTGTTTTTTTTTTTTCAGCACAAGTAAAACTGTCTATTATTGGTTGTAACTATTGCACTTCTTGTTTTTGTTATGTTTGTTCAGTGTATAATTTAACCAACAATGTGGATCTTGAAAACACGAAGAGAAAAATGGATGGTTATCAAAAGGAAAACAAAGACACGATTCAAAAAAACAAAGTCAAGCTGGTTAGTGTTTTGTTCTTATATGATTGTATCATCACATCTAATTATGTGATACAAGCCAAACTTTGTAAAAATGCATAATTATAATGAAAATAATTGGAGGATGAGAAGGAAAAATTGAACCTGATCATATTTAACTATTGGTAAAATGACTATGATTGAGACGCCATCAGAACATTGAGCTGTTATTCAATTATCATGTCCTTTTTAAATTGAAGTTCAAATACTTTTCATTTCCTGGACACTGAGCTATGTAAACTGATTGGGCCAAAAGTCCAAGAGCTAGACCAAGAACCAAGGCAAGTGCTAAAAGTTTACATAACTCAGTCTGTGACAAAAAAAAATCCAAATATCCTAGAGTATCTTCCAAACTAACGATCTAAGTAAAAATTATAGATCTTGGCTAATCTTCAACAGTGACCTTAATTATAAAGAAATTGTAATTTTAAGTGGATCTTGACTGTGAAAGGGCCACCATATTATAGCAATGTGAATTTTGCCGCTATTATACTTGGGTATTACATTTTTTACATTTGCTGTATATATGAAAAAAATAAAAGAATAATCTTTATGAGTCCACTGTAGTGGTTGTAAACCTATTTATTGTGTTTCTTTTGTAGCTGATGAGCACAAAAAAAAAAAATCGGTGTTTTAGAAAAATTATTCTGTGTAGCTTCAAAAATTTACAAATGAACGTTTGTGGTTCAGGAACCAGCAGAACTGTTTATCTCCAAGTGTTCAGTTATAGGAAAAGATATGTATATATGATGTATGTCCTATTTTTTATGACTGGTCTTGGTTTTTCCCTTCAGTAATCACTGCAGGGAATAAGGCCTTTTGGGCAGATTCTTTTCCACCCTCGAGCAACTAATAAGGGGTGGAGAGAAGCCAGGGGTATGATTACATTTTGTTAATGATACAGGATAATACACTGGTAAAAAGCCAATATACTGGGAAGGAGCAAACCTAGAAATATAGAAATTTACAAATATGATTTCACAAAGAAAATTGCATATTTTTTTTATTAAAAAGCAAAACAAAACGGATATTGAAAAGTTGTTTAACATACTCTTTTATCCTTAAAGGCATTTCCAAGATTCCAAGATTCATGGATTAATGCATTTCTGCAAAAAGCAGCCTTTATGCATGGAGCACATCTCATAAAACATTGTATTTTTAGTAATATCTAAAAATCCCTCTAATGATTATCTTGACACCCCCATAGGGGTGTCTACACAGGTCCCTGATCCCCACCCAATAAGCACGCAGCATTAGGGGATCAATGTAACCCATTATTCACCTGCTGTTTCTTCGTCTGCGAATAGGAACACACTGATATCAGCCTCCAAGTTACTGCTGGGATATGACTCTCTGCTGCTTCCTGTCTGTACTGCTGCCATAGCACCTAACATAGTGCCACACTACATATCCCCAGGCTGATTTGCCGCACAAACAGGAACCCCAGAGTTTTAAATCAAATGTTTCAGCTAACCTGATTGGCCAAAACAACTCATATAATGAATGCTAATTTTACCTGGGTTTGGAGGGGGTGTTAACCCTAATTTTCAACTGTCAGAAATAACCAGACATTTTGCTAACTTCAAGGTAAGTGTTTAAATGTGTATTTTTTTTTCATGCAAAAAAAACAGTTTTTATAAAATACTAATTCTTCTCTATCAGATACACTCCTAATCCAGGAATCTTAGATATGCCTTTAAATTTAAAATATACTTTTTATTGAAGAATTAAAATTGAAAATAGGCAAAATATATTAATAATGTAAAAAAATAAATAATCCTAAAGCCTTCTATCTGCACAATGGTCTTAGCAGAACTAATGAAATGCTGGTTAGTATACAAGCACATACCCTTCTGAGAAAGTTGACTGAATTGGCTAAGAAAAGAAAATGGAACCCTGTGGTAAGACTGTGCCAATTATTTTTTTTTTCTTTCTTTAAACATTTTGCCAAATATAAAGTTTAATTATTGATGAAAAAATTGGAATTCAATGGTTCTGGAATTCAACTGGAGTTCACCTGAAATAAGAGCCTGTTCAACACAATGAAATATTATGGTTTCTATACCTTTTTTTGTAGACCAGAGAACAGGAAGAACTAGAGGAAACATTGGAAGTTGAGAGACAGGCGAGTGAGCAGAGGAAAGTCCAACAACAAAAAGATGAGCAGCTTCAGCAACTTTTGAAAAGGAAAAAAAAGCAGGATCTCCTTGATCAGCTGGTACGTATCGTGTCTGCACAAAACCGTGTTAATGTGGGAATTTTACTTCCATTCTTTACTGTGCTAGTATATAATCCGAATCAGAAGCTATAATGTTGTGATCTGAAATTAAAATATCTCCTCACTGCAGATGTTTTACTAAGCAGCTAATCATAAAGTGTATAAATATAGATTCTTTAAAAAAAAAAGCTTCTAAAATCTATGTCTATTTGTGGATTTATAAATAGAATTCAGGGGGCTCCTAAAATGGTAGATAATTGTTAGATATTTTTGTCCACCCCATGTATATGTATATGTATGTGTGTGTGTGTGTATATATGTGTGTGTGTGTATATATATATATATATATATATATATATATATATATATATATATATATATATATAATTTCGGGGAATTCTGAGCGAGTAATAAGTTCAACTTAATTTTAGACTTGCAGATGGGCTTACAAATGTATTATATATATTACACACACACAAAAACAGACTTCATTTTAGCTGAATCTGCTAATGCTCTACAGATCCATGTGATCTGATCTTTACGAGAGCAAATTTGAGTGCAGGGAGAATCTGTTCACTGTTGGAGCCTCAGCTCCTATGGGGGGATTTTTGACTGCTGTATGAAATAGTCAGTCAGTTTGTGGTGTCACCCTACATCTAAATCTGATTAACTGCTTATATCAAGATCTTTAAAAAGAGGTTGTTGCATATTTTTTCTGTGTAATTTTAATTACACTTTACATGTACACAGTTTCACCATGATATATTTGTCAGTGTCCCTTAAGTATTCTTGTAGTCCTTTTTATTGATCCTTGCTAAAATGTTATACACTCTGAAACATTTTTATAATGGTCAGACTGAGGCACCATAGCATAGAGAAATGGACTGTGATGAAAAGGAACATTTTGAATTTTCTGGGTCTACCGACATCTCACATGATCTTGAACCAAGAGATCTAGCTGGAGTGAGCTTGGAGCTTATATTCTTGGGGATAAGTGCTTTACTTGTGAGATAAATGAGTTTAGCAATCCATGAATGGACATGCAGCGCCTTGGAGCTGCTGAGCAACCATAGGACTATAGACCGAGCATGTAAATGAACTAGACTGGACCAGATTCTGGCACAAATGGGTATTGGCACTTGAATTTCAACCAAACTCATAAGGAAATGTATATTTCGTCAGACTATGGGATGGAAAGGAAGGTCCAGGCCAAACTGCTAGCTTACCCCTGCTTTAAACACGGGGTAGTGATTACTTATTGAAATTGTTACTATTTTTGTCCTTTGCAATATTACAAAATCTCCCTTTTTGCAAATATTAGAGATATGTTACAAAAGCGTACAATAAACAGGTATATTTCAAATGAAAGGGCCACTGTAATAAAAAATAACATGTTTCTTTTAAAAGGTGAGTTTTAAATATTACATTAAAACCAATAATAACAAAACTAAAAGTGTCTCCATGAGTCCTTGTTTACACTTCCTCTGTGAAGATAAAGGTGGATGAAACACATTATTTTATTTGCATATATGTTACTTTTCCATTCATTTCCTTCAATTTAGTATTAAAGTAGTAGTCATTTTATTTTACATGGAAAGCTTTTGTAATGAATAAAACATTCTTTCTTAAATGCATGACAGATTTTGGCTACAGTGGCCCCTTAAATAAAATGGCGTAAGAAAGAATAGTGGTCTAAAGTGAGTGGGAGGCTAACCGGTAATATGGCACAACTTAAGAGCGCCTGACGAATGCGCTCAGAGGATGCGCGCATTTGTCAGACGCGCTAAAGTCGGTGTGCCGCCTTCCACATGCTCACTCCTCTGGCTGGTACTTTCCCCATGCTCATCTCTCTGGCTGGTACTTTCCCCATGCTCATCTCTCCGGCTGGTACTTTCCCCATGCTCATCTCTCCGGCCTGTCCTCCCCCTTGCTTACTCCTCTGCATACTCTTTCTCAACCCCTCTGCTCACCCCTCTAGCCAGTCCTTACGCCTTCACCATTGCTCACCCTCTGGACAGTCATTCTCTCTCTATCCACACTATGTTTACCCCTCTGGACAGTGCTTCTCTTCCCTTTCCCCTTGCTGTGTTCTTTCTTCATACAGCAGTATCAGGCACCTATAGGACTATAAACCCGGCTATACATCGCTATCGGGCGCCGCTAGGACTATACAGCGCTATCAGGCACATATAGGACTATACAAGCAGCTCTACAGCGCTATCAACCACCAACGTGGTACTAACCCACAGACCCCGCACCCGTAGCCCGATGTGCCCCCCCCCCCCCCCTTTGGTCCCACCATGGGCACGGTGCTGTCCCTATCTCTGGCCCCCGGTAAGGCTGGGCCCCTGGATGATAAGAAGCCGGGGTGAGGTACTCTGCCATCCCCAACAGCAAGAACGAAGACAGCAAACCGGAGAAGAGCCTGAAGCGGCACTTGGTGCTGATCTCCACCCTCACATGGAAGCACCTGGTGGCGGCCTCCGCAAAGAAGAAGAACGCAAAGAAGATCAACCCTAACCCGGGGCTTACCACGGGCCCCCTGCTCCCCAACAATTCTAGGTATAACGATCAACTTCAAGACCTGGGCAAGGAGGTCTAGTTCAGTAGGCTGCTTCCAAGACTATGGGCACCTCAAAGTTGGGTTGGCTGTTGTATTGTGGTCTAATGGTAACCCAACTTTGGAGTATTGTACATCATCAAAGGAAAATGTCATCATAACATTTGAGCTTCTGCTCGCTAATGACGGCCGAGCTTTTGTCTGCGCGCATGCGTCTGTGCGCATTTGTCAGCTTTTGTCGGTCCGCTGAAGACAGGGTGCCGGTAATGTGAGAATTCACCACTTTTGTTTAAAAAAGTATTGTGTACATATTGTATCCTTCTAGTAGGAAAGACACAGAAGAAATTATAGGAATAGTATATGGTGTAATGTTCTAATGGTAGACCACCTAGCAATACCAGGAGCTATGGCTCACTGGAGAAGGAACTGACAACCCACTCCAATATCTCTGCCATGAATACCAAGTGGATCAGCATGACCATAAACATAAAGTGTGCCTGGTGTGTCACGGAGAGTCAGACACAACTGAACGACAAAATATGTATGTATAGGCTACTGTAAAAATGTGATCAGACTTTTTTGAATATTGTCTGAGGTCCCATTAATGGTAGGATAATTAAGTACCAATAAAACATATTTTCAAATGGAATTTTATAAAAAAAAAAAAAAGTTATTTAGTTGTAGATAAAACATTTTGTAATTTACTGCTTTTGGCTGTCACTCAGCTCAAGGTCCTCCCAACAACATGGTCTTGTTTATCAGCATCTGAATAGTTCATGATTCGATTAGATTAACGGATTCCTTTAGCATATAATGCGTGAAATAACAATCGAATCTCACTGTTCAGGGTAATACCTCCGAAGCCAAATGCAAATGGAAACAATTCATCCATAGAACCATTTATGAATCCTAAAATAATTACAACCAGTGAGATGGGAAGATCTCTTGAGCTGATGACATCCAACATGTAGCAAAATCCAAGCTGTTACTAAATTCCATTATTTTTAATAATTAATGGCAATTTTTTTTTAATATTATGTTGATATAATGTTATTGCTGTTAACTTTCTGCAGAATACTTTATTAAAAGGGTATCTAAAAAATCATATATATGAAACAAGTGAAATATAATATATATTGTGTGATCCCAGCATTTTTCTGTAATTGCTTTCCGGAGCATTAGCAAAGCAGAGGGCAGATTATTTCTATAGACCGATAATGTCTCTCCATTTCACAATTAACCGTTCCAGCAGGCTCCACTGTACCATATAAATAGCCTTTGCGCTTTATTGCATTAGAACAACGAGGATGTTATGAGCATGAATCTCCTTACCTGGTGGTCCTGAAAAAGATACCATTATATCTAGTATAAAATTATTTTCATTCAATTACTATTTCAGTGCTGGGAGGTCTTTTTGAATAGAAATTACTTTAATGATTTCATTTTTATTGTGTATTTTCTTATTTATTATACAGTTTCGCAGATATTTAGGATGTAAAAAGCAGGGGGTTTTAATTAGGGTCACTGTAATGTCTTAATATAGATGATTTATGTGGGCATCTATCATTAATAAAACTAGTATTCAAGCATGTAAAAAAAAAAAAAAGCAACATTAAGTTTAACTTTAAAAGGTCAATGGAGGGAGGTGGCTTTGTGTCATAAAATTTGGCAGTTACCTGCTAGACAAAGTGTACCAACGCAGTGTCTTCTACTGGCTAAGGGATTGATGTGTTTAATTATGATTCTTTAATCAAATCTAAATGTTCTTAAAACCTTTTAGACTTGTCTGTCAGTCACCCATCCCAATCTTGCCCTTAATTAAGTATTTAGGTTGGAGACCAACTCAACTGGTGACACTTATCTAATATTATAATAGCCAGATTTGATTTAAATACATTTTTCAAAGGTTAGAATACAGGCCTCCAGATCTGTGTTTATCTCTATCCTGATAAGGTCACTAAAGAGAGAGTGGGATGACGATCGCTGAGAAAATGGTCTAAAGGGTTTTAAGAACAATCGTATATAATAACAGAATAAACAGTGATTGGGTGCCCCTACAGAAAAACTTGTTATCAAAGGAAACTACTAACATAAGTCATCAGCCAATCAAGATCATTGTGTTGTTGGTAATCATTAAGGGCCTCATTCAATTGCGATTTAGCCAATTAAATAGGGCTCTATATAAGCACAGAGCATTTTTTTTTTTTTACAGAAGTTTTTAGTTAGTGAAGACCTTGCTTTTGGATAGAAGTTCACTAACTAAAAACTTCTGTAAAAAAAAATATGCTCTGTGCTTTTATATAGAGCCCTATTCAACTGGCCAAATTGCATTTGAATGAGGCCCCAAGTCTGAAAATGTGTTAGCTACTTCTTAGACAATGCCATGCCCCCACTTGTTGGGTAGATACTAATAGCAGCTGATACTGACCTTTTACAGTAATTTTAATGTTGCATGTTTTTTTAAAATAATTGAATATTAATTTTATTAATGATCAATGCCCAATTGAAATGTCTAGCTCATCTAGTTTGGGAATTACACTGATATTGTGATTTTTTTTTTTTACATCCCCATCTTCAGTGCCTGTGTATTCATCTAATTTGCAGTGCTCATGTACTCGTTATTGATATAACATTAAGAGCACATTAGAACGCATTGTTCCTAAATAACATAATTACACATTTTAGCAGAAACCTACTATCCTAATACCATCAGATCCCAGACTGAAGTCTGCAGCATTATGTTCCACCTATAATATCTTAATATTCACTGCTTATTATCATTTAGATTTTTCTTCAGATACTTAAAATCCTTTTTTAATAGTTTTAGGTAGAATTACTATAAAAAAAACTGTAACATGTGCCCTTTTAATTTTTGAAGCTTAGCAATGCTTCCCACCCTATTCTTTATTAAACCTATTGATCCGTGTCTAGTTTGAAAGTGCTGACATTTTTATCCGATTACAGGTTTTGCTTCACAATATGTTCTCGACATGCTTTTATTTTGCATTTAACCTGCAAAATCACTGTTTTTAGACTGTAAGAACATCTTCTTTGCCATTTTAGAGCACCACATTAATGCCCTAACAGAATGAGCAAGATGGCATTGATCATTAATAATATTCATATTTAATGTTGATTTGAAGATCAGACTTTGCTGCTTCGTGTATCATCCACTATAAGGTCAATGGGGGGAGGTGACTTTGTCTAACAGGCAATGCTAAATTTTCAGACACAAACTGTGCCACCACCGTTATCTCTATTGGCTGGATACTTTTTGTATTAAAGAGGTTTCCCTTGGAAGTGAGCTTTTTGCTGCATGTCGGTGCTTGTTTATTCTCTTATCAAATGTTATTGTTTTTTAGAACTCTCTCTAAGCCTATCCCCTCCCCTTAATGCCCTTATTAATGTATAGTTAAAATAACTAGCTCCTCTTGCTATATTGTTACAGTTGACCTTTAAGACACATTATTGGAAAAAAAATGTTTTTGTAGGTTGAAGCTAAATTAGTGATTGTATTACTTTCCCTCATTGATATGATAACGTTGTGACTGGTTAAAGGGCCATTAAAGTCAACAAATGTTCTTTACATCATCAAATAAAGGGTAAAAAAGTATGGGGGAAAGGGTAGTTCTGATTTGAAATTGCTGCTAAAATCCCATCGGAAGTTCTGCTTCCATCCTCCCACTGACATCATAAGTTGCACCGGCCAGTGACACTAATTAGGCACATGTAAGGAAGTGTTTGGGTTCCCTGGTGGTCCAGTGGTTAGGAATTGGTGTATTAACTGCTGCAACCTGGTTTCGAACCCAGTCAGGGAACCAAGAGGTCGCAGCACCTTGAAGCCATGCAGGGTTGGGCCTGGTCAGTACATTGATGGGAGGCCACAAAGGCATGCTAGGGGCTGTATGCTGTGGCCCACTGGAGTAGGAACTGGCAACACAGTCCAGTATTTCTGCCATGAAAACAAAGTGGATCAGCATGACCATGGTCATAAAGATGTGTGTGGTGTGTTACGGTCAAGAAGAGTCGGAAATTACTGAACAGAGCAAGAAAAGGGAAGTGTTGCATATCCTGTATTAGATATATTGTCTTTAATTCACTGGAAATAATGTACATTCATAGAGTAGCAGTAAAATCATGTGACTATGAAATAGAGGTTATGGGTTTGAATTGCACCATTTTTTCTTTTTCAAATAATTTTACTTGTGGTTTCAAGATAAAACAAGGTATGTATCAACATTAAATGGTTTGAATAAGAGAAATATGGGTGTTGTATTTTAAAATAATGAAACTGAATAAAAAATATTGATGCAACAAAGGAACGAGTAGGATTTGAATGCATATCCTAGAGTTGTACAGCAGATGCTTTTGACTATTGGACCGTCTCTTTACATTATAAAAACTTAGCGTAAAAATTGACAGCGCTAAAATATAATCACGGTGTCGTTTACAGTCTGAATCCAATTTTTTGTGCAGTTTCATGTGAGAGCATAAATGGCTATGTACTGTACAAGCAATCATGTGCTGTTACAGAAAATGTCCTCAAGCATATCAGGCTGTACCCGCTGCTAAGGGCAAAATAAATGCCAGGCAAGTCTCCTGTTTGTGGGAGAACCAACCCCTTGATGTAGGTTTCAGCCATGGCTGTTACATTGATGGAAAGATACTGGATGGCATTTTGGTTCTGGCCTGCAAATAGTGGTAGTATGCTCTGATGTGCCCTTACAGACCTGAAATATCCTGCAGCATAAGTGTGCTAAACTTAACAGACTGCACTCTGAGTGGGAACATCCCACCGAGCACAGTAACATTTAGGGTCTCCCCAAGGGATAGAGGATATCCCAAACATGCTGAATATACAAAACGGGCGTGCTCCGGGAGGGACCACTAATACATATCATGCAATGAGACACTGTTTGTTTTACTGTATATAATAACTATACTATATAGTTTGAGTCTGAATGTGTGCTATGATCATACTCCTTTTAGTTATGAGCTTGTTACAAAGATCTCTAGTTTAACACTTAAATATTGCTTTAATTTAATCTTACTGCAGTCTCTAAATGGGATGGCACGAGAGGGAATGGTGTATCTCCAATTACAATCATCCCATTGTTCAATTGGAGAAGCAAGGAGAATTCCCAAATGGCCTCAGGTGAAATCTGGTTCATGAGAATAAACTAATTCAGGCCAGTTTATAACTGCTCCTTGTCAAAAACACACATTTAGCATCTGAATTGTCTACTTCGAAGGCACAAAGTTATAGACATACAAGAAACTTGGAGATCAAAGTTTGTATATGAGCGTATAGTAGCACTGTTATGTCCTAGCAAGAACAGCCAGATGTTTTATATAGGCATTGATCATTTGCACCGAATCCTAACCACTGGACCACCTGAGAACGCGCTTAGTTTACCTATTTACTATTACATTATAAAAACAAACAAATTCAATTATGAATGCCACTTGAAAAGACAGTATTTTTATGTAATTCCTTAATTATTATTTTTTTTCTCTTCTTTAATTTATACAGGAAACCTCTCACCTCCCGGCCTCCATCCTCTTAGCTCAGCACAAAGGTCGAAAGACCCAGATAGAAATGCAGATGGACAAACCAAAGACATTCAAAGCAGTTACCTTCTCCACTGGCATAAAAATGGTGAGTTTGAATTTTAGTGCTTAGCTTAAAACTCTTTAATTGGTGATTTTCTACTGAAAGAATTTTGGATGTTTTATGTTCGATTGCACCAATTCCAAATCTCTCCCACCAGACATGCCATAATTTTGGTTTTAACTGTTTGAATATAGATGAGGCAATTGGGAAGATAAGTTAGTGTTCAACAGGGGTCTCGAGGAGGAGTTTGGGAACCACTGTTCTACTGGCTTTTGTTTTTACCCATTTCTAATTATTTTGAGTAGAAACTGAAGAAGAGAACACAGTATGGTCAAAGTAACTTCAATGATCACTGTTGTGGTTATACAGTAGGGTTTCATTTATTTAACGTTAGCAACAAAATCAGTATTTGAATACAAATAAATGTAACTTTTAAAATATAAACTTTTAGCTTTGCAAGTTAAGGCAGATTTACTTCTCTCCACCCCCTATTTGTTAGACAGTGGTTCAGAGAGCATTCGCCCAAGAGTCTGACTCTTTCCATTTAGTAAGCCATGCATGCAAGCAGAATCTCTTTGGGAAATATTCATCCAGACTTGACAAGTTTTATTTGCGTATCTAAACATCATGTTATTAATGTCTGCTTAAAAACTCTGGTTTTACTCACCAAAACCTTCCGAACAGTCCCTACAAAGGTCTGCCCCAGCAGCTCATAAAAACAGTATTTCAATTGGTACTACATGTATTATCGACAGTTCAAAACATGCTGTTCAGAAACAGTCTGTGATTCGCTAGTACTACAGAGACACTGTGTGCATGAGCTGGTGATGTAAACGTTTGTAGGGACTGTTTGGAATTTTTAAGCACTTGATGATAAAAATTATGTATAGATGTGCTCAAAAGTTTGCATACCCTGGCATAAATTGTGAAATGTTGGCATTTATTTAGAAAATCTTGACTGAACATGCAAAAAAAATGTCTTATTGAAGAATAGTGATCATTTTGAAGCTATTTATTATCACATAGTTGTTTGGCTCCTTTTTTAATTATAATGATAACAAAAATAGCCAAATGACCCTGATCAAAAGCTTACATACCCTTAGTTCTTAATACTGTGTATTGCCCCCTTTAGCATCAATGACAGCGTGCAGTCTTTTGTAATAGTTGTCTGAGGCCCCTAATTCTTGAAGGTGGTATAGCCCATTCGTCTTGGCAAAATGTCTCCAGGTCATGCAAAGTCTTTGGTCGTCTTGCACATTTGAGATCTCCCCCGAGTGGTTTGATATTTAGGTCAGGAGACTGTGATGGCCACTCCACAACCTTCACCTTTTTCTGCTGTAACCACTGGAGGGTCAACTTGGCCTTGTGCTTAGGGTCACTGTCATGCTGGAAAGTCCAAGAGCGTCCCATGCGCAGCCTTTGTGCAGAAGAATGCAAATGCAGTATTTTCTGCATTTATCTTGCCATCAATTTTCACAAGATTTCCTGTGCCTTTTATGGCTCTCAGCCCCCCCAAAACATCAGTGAGCCCACACCATGCTTCACAGTGGGGAGGGTATTCTTTTCACTATAGGCCTTGTTGACCCCTTTCCAAACAAAGTTCTTATGGTTGTGACCATAAAGCTCTGTTTTGGTCTCATCACTCCAAATTACAGTGTGCCAGAAGCTGTGAGGCATGCCAAGGTGTACCTGACCTTGACTTGGTATTGAGATCCCCGAATTTTCCACTTAAGTGATTGAACAGTACTGACTGGCATTTTCAAGGCTCTGGATATCTTTTTATATCCTTTTCCATCTTTGTGAAGTTCCATTACCTTGTTATGCAGGTCTTTTGACAGTTCTTTTCTGCTCCCCATGGCTCAGTATCTAGCTTGCTCAGTGCATCCATGTGAGAGATAACAAACTCCTTGACTACTTCTACACTGACACTAATTGCAATTTAAAAAGCCACATGTGTGGGAAATTAACCTTTTTAATTGCTATTTAAACCTGTGTGTCGCACCGTGTGTGTCTGTAACAAAGCCAAACATTCAAGCGTATGTGAACTTTTTGATCAGGGCCATTTGGGTGATTTCTGCTATGATTTAAAAAGGAGCCAAACAACTATGTGATAATATAATGCATGGCTTCATATGATCACTATGCTTCAATAAATAAAAAAATAAATAAATAAAAAATGGCACAATTTCTGCCAGGGTATGCAAACTTTTGAGCACAACTGTATGCAAATACACACTTATGTGGTTTATTAAAAACACAAATCTAAATCCAAGAGGTGAGGTATTATTCTTTAGTAATAAATTAATGGTCTATGAACAACAAGGAAGGTAGATTTATTATATGGCAAGGTTAGATTAATGACCCTCTTTACACAATTGCAAATGTATATATCCCCAATTCCAACCAGATTAAATATTTGAAATACATTTTAAAACAGATTTAAATCAGATCAAAATTGGGAGATTACAGTAATCATCTGCGTTGATTTTAATATGCACTTGGACCCAACTATAGATAGAGTAACCTCAGGAAAAGCTACAACAAACTCGTCTAAAAAGCTAGCACCAATTCTCACTAGAGAATCTTAAAAACGGGCTGTATGACTACTGGAGAGCCCTCAATCCTGAGGAAAAAGAATATACACATTTATCTGGCGAGCATCTCTGTTTTACCAGGATAGATTATTTTTTCTCTGATGTAGATACTCTGAGTAAAGTCAAAAGCGTTAAGATTGGAGATATTTTGCGGTCTGACCACGAGATGGTAAGCTTGAAAAATGAGGATTCACAGAAATATGATAACAGACAGTGGAAAATGGATGCAATTTTACTAAAGTCAGAAGAGTTTGTTTGTAAACTGAAAGGCAAGATCAGTAGTTTGTGCTATAAACAAAAGTTCTGTTGCCCACGTGGTGTACACATAAGGCCTGTGTATGGCCAGAAGTGCCTATTTAAAGAAAATCGGAGGCAAAACACTTAGAGAACTTTTATTGAGGTACATAAATTACAATCTGAAAACAAAATCTTGCCCAATTAGAAACATAAGGTTACAAATCAAATAATTACTACTGCAAAAGTTAAGATTCAAAAGATATTGCAAATCCAAATAGACAATGTCATTTTCAGATCCCAACAAGACCATTACATTTTGGGTAAAAGAGCCGGAAAGTTTTTAATAAAAAAAATAACAAAATAAATAAAAAAAGGATTAAACAAAGAATAAACTGTACTAAAGATAGCAATAATAAAAAAATAAACTATTAATCCTAAAGAAATAGGGAACATTTCTGAGTCCTATTATAACTCATTATATAACTTAGAAGCTGGAGATAAATTATTCAAGCCTTCTAAGAGTGATATAGAAGTTTTTATGAGGAAGAAATTCTACTTAAAATAAACAAGGAAGAATTGCTAGACTTTTTAAAAAAGAAATTTCTTTAAAAGAAGTGGAACAAACGATTTCAGAGCTAAAATTGAATAAATTGCCAGGCTTGGACAGATTCCTGAAATACAGATTACTCATGAAAGAGCTTTGTCCGGCTCTGTGCAGCTTGTTCAATGAAATCAAAGCTACAGGATATATGCCATCTGAAGTGACAGAGAAAAACATTGTTAACATCCTCAAACAAAATAAAGATCCCAAACGTCATCTGAATTATAGACCTATTTTGTTACTGATCTCTGATACCAAAATATATGCTAAGAAATTAGCCAATAGGCTAAATAAATATATCTCTAAATTGATCAACTATGATCAAGTAGGGTTCATGAACAAGAGACAAGGTCCAGAGAATATAAGGAGACGTGTTAACTTAATTACATTTGTTAAAATGAAAAATATCCTGTTATTATATATCTCATTGGATGCTGAAAAGTCGTTTTGAAAGAGTAAATTGGACATACATTAAAGCTGTATTGGATACATTTGGCTTTGAAGATTTTGGGAATAAAGCAATTAAGGCCCTTTATAGAAATCCCAGTGCTGTAATTGCAGGCGTTGACTTCAGATCAGAGAAGTTTTGTTTGTCAAATAAGACTAGACCAGGATGCCCATTGTCTCCTCTAATGTTTATTTTGTCTTTAGAACCTCTTGCTAAATTAATACGCACCACCAATTTTTTTTTTTTTTTAATTTAATTTTTTTTTTTTTTTTTAATTTTTTTTTTTATCGAAGGAATAAGGATTGGAGACAATCAATACAAAACTCTTATGTTTGCAGATTATATGTTCCTAACACTATCTGAGCCAAACACTCCCTTGTTAGATCTATTTGACATACAAAACTTTTATTCTAGATATCAAGTATCTGAAGATCAACGATTTGAAATCAGAAACTTTAGCATTGGGAATAAAAGAATATGAACAAGCCGCTTAACAAAAAAATATAAACTAAATTGGGAAAGCAATGGAATAAAACACTTGGGTATTCAGTTTAAATTCTCTATGACATCAATTCTAGGAGACAATATCATGTTAGTATATGTACAAATTAAGCATATTATATCAGACTGGAAACCTGAATTTTTGTCATGATCATCATGATCAGGCAGGATTGCTTTGATTAAAATAGTGATTATTCCGAAAATAATGTATGTTTTTAGAAGTATTCCACGGTGCCCACATATATCATTAACTTGCTACAAAGCACATTGAACAAATACATAAACAATAACAAGAAACCTAGTCTAAATTTTAATATTATAAAGAGGCAAGTAGAAAGAGGTGGTGTAGCGGCTCCTTCAGTATCGGATATACACAAAGCTGTTTTGTTAAACCACCTATTGGTTTGGAACCTAGTTGCCAAAGAAAAATGATCTGGTGGGATACTTCACCATTGAATTATTACTCTGGCTCCCGAGATTGGATGAGAATTTAGTCTTGTTGTGCTTTGGAGGAATAAGATCAATTTTAAAAATATGGTACAAGAAAATATATACTTGGGACTTGACCAAGTATCCGTCACTTGTTTCTCCTTTAAGGCTTCTACAATATAATTATAAGAATATTGAATTGCAGAAATAAAAAATGTTGCTGGAGTCTTAAATATAGGGGACCTATATGATAATATAACACTTATATCTTACTCAAATCTGTTACAAAAATTGTAAATGCTTAAAATTACTTGGTTAGAATATGCGACCATTAAAACTAAAACTCAACTCAGGATGAGCGGCTTCCAGTTAGAGGGTCATAGAGTAATCTCCTTTTGAAAATATCCTTATCAGAAAGAAAGATATACATGTGATCTCCAAATGTAATACATTATTAAATATCAGAGATGAAAAACTAAAAAACAATACAATGGTTAAATGGGAGTTGGAGTTAGAATGCACCTGGTCCGAAGAAAAATGGTTTAAAGCCTGTAAGCAAATTAAGGAAACCTGTGTGTCCTACAGAAAATGATACATTAATCTAATTCAGAGGTGGCATTTAGCTCGAACTACCATGAACAAAATTAATCCATTAAATTCAGATGAATGTTGCAGAGACTGTGGAGGGAAAGGTACACTCTCCCATATATGGTGGATCTGTCCTGTGATGCAATCCTTTTGGAAGAATTGTATAGCTTATATTACAATTATACAGACACCATCGAGTCCAGCAGTTTTATTATTCCATATTTTTTCAGCCCTGCCGACAATGCATCATAATAGGCTTATCTCCCGTATTTTAATAGTGTGTAAATGGCTTATAGCCAAACTTTGGAAGACCAAAAAAGCTCTAACTTGGTCAGATGTTAAAAGAATAGTTGATCCAGACCGAGAACTGGAAAAGGGGCTTATACGGTACAAAATGCAAAAGAAAAAACTAGCAATAAAATGGTCTTTGTGGGAAGAGTACACTATAGAATAACTTTTGTATAGGAGTTTAGTGGGTTTGACCCATTTTGTATCTTTCTCTTCCTTTTGTATATCTCCTTCAAGCATAGTATAACTAACATTCCTGCTGTAATTATGTACATTTATATGATTTACTAATTATGCTACTTTTTACTTCTGTAAAGTGATGTATAATAAAAAAGATTGATAAAAAAAATGTAAAACTGGTATCCCTTCTCATCCCTTTAGTTGTTATAGCAACATTAATACACCCCATATTTATCTCATTCAATCCTAGAACAATTTATATTTTCAGCTTTAACTTGTAAAAAAATGACTGTTTAAATAAAATAAAAAAAATACGGGAGGCTCGACCCATTCATAGTCTATAACCACTAGGCTATGTCTCTATGTCCTTTTCAATGAGGGAAATGGAACAGTTTATATTTAATATAGTGCCAATATGGTAAATGTAATGGTTCCTGCTTCATGCTGCATATCTGATTCTAATTACGGTAATACCAAGGTACCTTGTGGCTGAGTTTGTGCTCTCACAATTGAGGGGCAGAGTAGACTCATCCTAAAATCACTACATTTAAATGCGCATAACTCAGTTTAATTTAGCAGCAATTTTAAATGGAATGCTCATTTTCCACCCTCTGTTAGTGCAGAGAACATATTGTGTCTTTAATATCCCTCTTACCTGGAATAGCAGTGTATTTGTGTCACTCACACAGATTAGCAATAGATTTTCTTACACATAGTGTGAGCTCATCCAGACAGTAGGCTGATAAGCCCATTGTACCCTCAGAATAGCCCTCTTGTGCCTCAGTACTTTGTGCTCTCTTACAGTCAGTCTGTCTACATCCAAACAAAGCTCTGTATCTGGGCGGTATCACCTTACACAGGCAATGAAAAGAACCATTCAGACAAACGCATTTCTGTGGCCTCTGTATTTTTTTTCTACAGTCTTTCTTTACATTTTGACAATTAATGGCACTTTCACTGCTCATTGCTTGGGAGCAACAATATTTACATAGGAATATTGAAAATACGAGCCGATAGGTCCTCATAGTCTGTCTATTCTATCTACCTGAACATTTTTAGTACATTCTTATGCTAGCCTTATGCTTGTCTTAGGCATGCTTGAATTCCTGAACTAGAAATCTATTCCTGTTATTTAGGACCATTTTATGTAAACACTAGTCGTTTGCCCGCCATAAATGATGGGATATTATTCCCCCTCCCTCTTCCCACTCCCTCTTCCCCTTCCCTCTTCCCTCTTCCCCTTCCCCCTTCCCCTTCCCCCTCCCTCTTCCCCCTCCCTCTTCCCCCTCCCTCTTCCCCCTCCCTCTTCCCCCTCCCTCTTCCCCCTCCCTCTTCCACCTCCCTCTTCCACCTCCCTCTTCCACCTCCCTCTTCCACCTCCCTCTTCCACCTCCCTCTTTCACCACCCCTTTTTTCCCCTTTCACCTCCCCTTTTTTCCCCCCTTCTTTCACTGGGGCCACTGCCCTGTACCGATGAAGGCTTTCCCCTTGAATTTTATGTCATGTAAAATGTACTCCTAGTCGAGGGACGACACTCCATTTCCTCTTCAGCTTTATGTGCCTTCTGTACAGATCTTTTTTCTTTATGGTCTCTTTGAACAAATAAACGTAATAATGGACACTGTGTTTCAGAAAGTAACAATAAATAAACAAAGCTGTAACCATTTTAAATCTAATATATTTATAATTACATAATTATTCTTTTCTGCAATGTTCTATTTCATTTACCCGGTTGCTCCCTACAACTTCTGTCTCAGAAGAGCGTGTCCTTTTAAACTAATGAGCTTTGCATACGTCCTAATGAAAGCACTAGCAGATAATTGATTTTTGATTGAAAAAAATAAAAACCTGTGATGATTTATAATAGAAGCTCTGAAGGAATAGCCCATATTTTTATTTTTAAATATTGCGAATAAACAAACCTGCCAAGTAATAATATCGCAGAACAGATATTGGGTAAAAAAAAAATAATAATAATGAAAGCCAGTCAGGAAGCCATTGGCCTTGTCATAGCCTAAGTTGAGTGTTTGATTCAGCAGCCAGAACAAACCGATTTAAAATCAATCCGTCATCGCACTTCATGCTGTTTTTGCAAGGCTACTGACTTATGTCTGAGCAGCCTGATTTATTCTAGTAATCAAGCAGCTAATTAAAATGTTTGTTGAACATTGGATTCGGCTTCCTTCAGTGAATACGGTAAGCATCGGTAATTCAGTCACTCGACAGTCCAAGGTGTACATTCAAACCGCTTTTGGTGGCTTACTTACATTGACAACTAAAGGGATTCTTTAGACATTTTTTTTATTTATAAATGTTTTAGCTAGATGACTTAAAGGGACATACAAAGTTCGGGTTTTCACTAGCAATGTAATATAACTATGCATCTCTTTACTTGTTGTGTACTTTATTTTATTAAATCCTTTTTTTTTTTCTGCCTAAAATCTTATAAATTGTTCCTAAGTTTCTTCAGCTCCTGAAGACTGTGTACTTCTAAGTATGGGTGTGCTGTGTCTCATAGTAATCAATTTGTGGCAACATTCTGCAAAATGTTAATTAGCTAATTTGAAACATTGCACTTCACAGTCTGGGCCTGCCCTCTGTCGCTCATGAATACACAAACCGGTACAATTTGTTTGATTTAAGGCCGAAAATACAGTGCTATAAAGTGTTTTTTTTTAGTTGTTCAGTCGTGTCTGTCTCTCTCTGATCCTATTCACTGTAGCACACCATGCACATCTTGTCTGGTTGGGACAATGGATAAAGTTTTCATGGCAAAGATAGTTGAGTGGGTTGCCAGTTCTTTCTCCAGTGGACCACAGTTTTGTCTGACGTCTCTGCTATGACCTGCCCATCTTAGGTGACCCTACATGGTATAGCTGACAGCTTCATTGAAGTCCACAACCCCCCTTGCCATGACAATATAGGGATCCAAAAGGAGCTATAAAGTACATAAAAGTAAATGGATACACAGGTGTTTTTATATTCCTAGTAAAATCCAGTAACCTTCCATGCCCATTTAATTAATTTTATTGTTGTCATTGTAATTATCATATAAAATGAACACTTCACTTCTAAGAAACTCCCAGCTTCTGGAACCTCCCCCTTTCTTCCTGTGCTCTTTCATTTAGGGTGCCATGTGTCACAGCTGTGAACTAAGGCCATGCCCACACGAGAGGGCCTTTATGTTGCCAATGCAATGCTACTGTGAGTGTGACACTTGGGGTATCTGTTCTGAAATCAATGTTTTTCTTTACTATGAAAGTGAAAGAGAATGGAGGGACATTTTAGTAATCAATTGGCAATAAAATCTGTATGGGGGGGGGGATCAATGCAGCTTTCAAGGCTCACATTGTATCTTTAGCATTGCAGGTTTATGCAGATCTGTTCCTTCCTGGTGATGGCCACTGTAGGCAAAAGGATCAGTCTAATAGAAATGTACATTTTTATAACAATAGTATATAATTTATAAAACCATACAAAAAAAAGAAATGTAGATGGAGATTTTATGTTTTCATCAAATGTAAAACACTAAAAGATAGCACTAACTTTTATATATTCCCCACTAATCATTCTGTTAAACTATATTGCCAAAAATGTATGAAATTGGAGTTTCCTGCCCATCCCTAATTGAGATTTTGACAGTTTGTAGATGTTTCTCACAGTGGAGCTAAGAAAATTGTCTTTACAGGCAGGAAAAGCACAGTCCTGGGGACCCAGTGAGAGATTTTCTTGGTGTGTAGTAATTTCCTGCAAAAGGAAAAGTGAAGAAATATATAATGTGGGTGGGCTGAAGAAAGCTTTTACTCGGCATGCTGGTGTACCATGTACAGTACAGGATGTTATAGGCCCACACGGGATATGCGAAGTTTTAATCGGGGCACTCACATTATACCAAGATGTGTGATAAGGAGGGGGGTGTAACACTGGGTTCATGTTCTTTCTATATAGTCTTTAGAATAACTATTCTTGAAATTGCCCCCTTTTTTTTCTTTTTTTCTAACACCCAACTTTTAGAATTATGCTAAATTTTATATGCAATTTTTCAATACTGCAGGCTTCTATCTTGTTGTTCTGCCTGCTGCTGGTATGTATGCAGGTTGGTGTGTACTTAAAGACTAATGAGCTTCTCCTTCATGCTAATGAGAGCACTGGCAGTCAGATATGCCATATTCACATTGTGCAGACTGACACTTCTGTGCACTCAAAGTCTCCTTCCACCACAGGAAGTGGGTCTGCCAAGCAAAAATGGAAGATTTCATAGCAGTAAAACTGCATATAAACAGTAATACTTCTAGAAGCAGTATTGTTGTTTTTTTTATACATTCTAAAAACATGCTACCTATCTTCATTTATAGATCTTCAAAATAGTATACTTTTTTTTTAAAATATGACCACATTGGTCCTTTTTAAAGAGCCTCTGTAGTTTGGGTGAAACTTCACATGTTTGTGAAGAATAGAACTACGATAACCTTACATGCTGTATAAGACAGGAGTATGAACACTTGCAGAGAAAGTCCAGCTCCCTCTCCTTTGTGGCATGGGGGGGGGGGGGGGATTCCATCCTAGACAGCCCATAGCCTAAGAGAGTTGTCCTACTGGAGATTACCCTTTTATTTAGTTCTGCTGCAATTTACAATGACGGTACTGTTGATAGCACTGGGTTCTTTCCATTGTTAATATGTTTCTAATAATTTTAGGAAAAAAAATACAAAATGCTTGCTGCCATTAAAAGCAAAATTAAAGGGATATGTAAGTGAGCTAGATTATGAATGATGAGCTTTAGTATTGTAAAATTATTAATGGTTGCATGTAGAAATACTAACTATTTTTGCATTAAAAAAATGTGTTGGGGGGTGATGTTTACACCCCCAGAAACGCCTCCTTTTTTTTTTTGCGTTTTGGGGCTTTCAGATTCTGGATGCTGTTTTGCAATTTCAGTGCTCTTGCACAAATCTGTCAAAATAAAGGGAATTGTATCATTTGTGTTTATTCTGGAATGTCGGTATCTTGCATATGAGTGTGCTGGAGCTTGCATACTGTAAGATCATTCATGTAGATTAAATAATTGCTAGATGTTTCTTTCCAGTGCACCATCATGAAAAGTTATTACCTTGGCTTTAGAATGCTTAAGTTTATCAATGTAAATTTATATTTACAATTTATATTTTTAATGTTTGATCTTGATGTGCTGTGAAATTTCACAAATTATGGTTTGAATTTCACTGTCTCATAAATAACTATATATATATATATATATATATATTTATAATGGCTATGGATTGAAGAGTGATGCATTTGTGACATTCAAATGTCAACACAGATGAGCTAAAAGGAGGTTGCTCTCAGAGTGGGTTATCATGGAATTAACCTATTAAGATTAGTTTGTTCTCTTATGAGCACCTCTGACTTAGTTGTTTTGATATTAAATCTTGTTGTTTTTCTAAATAATTCAGTAGGAATTTTAAGCATCAAATTGTAAACTTCCTTTTTAACTGGCTTATCTCTACCACTTATAAGATCATCAAGGGTCAGCTCTGACTGGGAGGGAGTCCTAAATGGTCAGACTAAAGCTTGTGTAGTAGCCAAGGTAAACGGGTTTAACACACCCCCATCAAATGAGAAGCATCTGTTCCTATCAAAACCTAGGTAGCACAACTTCAGCGCACGTGCTGAAGTCGCGCCAACGTATGGGCGCCGACAATTGGGCAGCACACAAATGTGCTCTGGGCTAGAAGCGCTCACGCTCAATAGCGCGCCCCTACCAGCTTCCCTTCTCTCTCCCCCTGTATTGTAATTGGCAGCTCTATTAGAGAGACCCCTTAAACCCCTCCTCCCATCCACATTTATTACTTGCCCCATCCCACGGACAATAGTGCGACCCGACATCTGCGCTTTGCATCTTTGAGCTCTTGGGGTGTTACTGCTCCTCACCAGGCCGGCTACAGCCCATTAGTTGGACGCACTATTTATTGCCTGTGGATGGGAGGAGGGAGAGATGTGTGACAGAGCGGAGAGAACAAGCGGGTAGAAGAAGGGAGAGAGAACAGGCAGGGGTACAGGCAAGGGACAGAGGGTTTAGTATAGGCAGTGTAGGGGTTTTAGGGGTCTCTCCTAATGGAGCTGCCAGTGACAGATACAGGGGGAGAGAGAAGGGAAGCTGGTTGAGGCGCGCTTCTAGCCCAGCGCACATTTGTGTGCTGCCCAATTGTAGTCACGCGGAAGACGGCTTGCCCAAAACCTAAGCTTATTTTTGACAGTTCGCTACTGTCTCCTAAGTCAGGGCTGCTCCCATCCCTTTGATGACCTCCATAAGGGGTGGAGGTAAGCAACTCATCTGGGAGTTTAGAAGTTGATATTTGCCTTTATTACAAACCTCATTTGAAGGTCTACCAAGACAATATTTATGGTATATTTCAGATAACAGTGGTAAATACTTTTTCCCCACGTCAAAGCCTTTTCCTTATTTATAGGATTATTGTACTTTGGGAAAAACAGTATGGGAAGTTTGTAATAAACGTCCATTAGCAGCTGCGTAGGCCATGGGTAATGTTTTTGGATCTATTGTGTTGTATAAAATCCAGTTATATCGTTACTCCCAGTTTAAGAATAGTATATTTTTCTTATTACAAACAAATCTTTGAAAAATAGATCCAAAAGTTTAGAATTCTTACTTGTTAGTCTGCAATACAGACAAGGTGCCCCTTTAAATGCAGAAAAGAAAATTAGACATTCTGAGACCTTTAAGAGTGATGGAAAAACATTTGTTTGTCTGGAATAATAATGAATAATTTGTTCAATGGCAACAACTAAAAGCACAGAAACGGTATGAGCCAAAAACTGGTCACAATGAGTTTGGCAGAGACTTGAGCTTTTTACAATAAAATGTGGCGGCACGTCTTTCGCACGCTGGAGACCAGCACGCCGTTATCCGGCATCCCATCTGCCCCATCTCATATTTACTGGACCTTCTTGCTGGAGGCTGCCATGGCTAAGGGGCTGACCGTGTGCCATGTGGGACTGACAATATGCTCCTAGTGACACATGCATACATGTAATGTCACGGTCATGGTGTGCATGTGTCACTAGGAGCTTGTTGCATTGCATGTTTATCACTACATTCATGATAAACATGCAATGCAACATGCTCCTAGTGACACATGCACACAATGCCTGGCCCATATGGCACACTGTCAGACCCTTACCTAGCCAAGCAGGTCCAGTAAATATGAGATCGAGGGCCTCTTTGGCAGATTGGATGCAGGCTGGAGCGCAGAGCGTCATCAGGGCGCAGTTCTCGGCGCCTTGATGACGACGCGCTGTTCTGCAGCGTGCGAAGGTCAGCGTGCCATAAAATGTACATTCGAGTATGGAAAAATCAAACCTACAGCAAGGTAACTGCTCCCTAATTATTATGGTCTGAAGTGGTAAATTTTTATTAAAGATTCTCTGACATATCAACTTGTTTTTTAAAGTTATTCTAAAAGGTATTTAGAGGTTTCCTGGATTATGAATGCATCTGATCAGTAGTGTATACAATCTCAAAATAAACATTAATAAACTTACCCTGGAGTTTGCAAATGTCTCCAGTTTACTGGCAGTTGATTTTAAGAAGGAATGCCCCTGAAAACCCAGGCTAAATTAGCATAAATATATAATTTGTTTGGGCCAATCAGAGGCAGGTACAACTTTATTGTCTGGGGATTAAACTCTGCAACAAAGCATCCTGGGATTTGTAGTCTTTTGTTCCCACCACAAGGAAGTAGCTTCAGGCAATGCTGGTCTAGATCTCTGCACTGTGTTGCTGTTGGCTTGAAGGTTATAGTATAGGGTAAAAAAAACATACTTGGATGCAGTGTTTCTATTGGTAGGTACGGGGTCTCTATATAGGTACTTCTGTATGCTTATAGAATGAATTAATGTAATGTGTGTTTATTCTATCAGCAGTATATATTCGATTATGAAAAGCTATAGGGAAACTTCCATATACCTTTTTTAAAGGATCATGAATAATCAGCTATATATTGTACTAGTCATTTTTTTTTTCCAAAGCCAACAATTGCTGAAATATTCCCCATTGTTTGTTCTGTGTTGTTATGCAAATTGTCAGCAGCTACTGAATATTCGTTGCATTGTGTACTAATTAATACCATCCACCATTGTCAAGTAGTCAGAGCTAATAAGTGCAACACATTATTCTATAGGAGGCATGCACACAATGCTAAATATCTCCTGAATTATCTTCTGTAGAGTAAAATGTCTAGTGCAATATAAAGATAGTTTTAATGCTCTTTAAAATAAAACCTGCTCGTATTTCGGGTAATAAACTTCTTTTTTTAAAGGCTATATAGATTTTTTTTTAATTTTTTTTTTAGTACTAGAAACATCTTGCCCATTTTAAAAAGTGTAGTTCTTCAGAGCAGTATGTTGTGTATATTTGGGCTGTCAAAAATGTAAACTGTGTAAATTCCAGGACCCTTTAAGAGCGATGAAAAACCTCTGTGCCAAAAACTAAATAGATTATTAATTATTCCAGACACACCTGTTTTGTACGTTTTTTTGTTTTTACCACTAGCAAAAAATGATTTTGAGTGTTTTACAGTTAAAGGATGACTGCAGTTGGGTAAAAACTTCACATGCTTTTGCAGTTTGTCTCAAATTGGCAGTTTTGTAAGAACATTTGCAGTTTTAGTAAAAAATATCCTATTTAGCTTATGTCATGGGTGGATTCATTATTTAAAAACATGGTTTCCACACCCCCAGAGGTGCCTACCTAAGCAATAAAGAAACTGCTTTAAAGTACTTTTTTTTTTTTTTTAACCCTTTACTAACCATCCCATGATGCTTTGCTGAAGAGACTGAATTCCCAGACACTAGAACAATATAGCTGCCTCTCATTGGCCACAACAAATAATTAATTTATGCTTTTTAGCTTGGATTTTCCTTTTCAAAATCAATTGTTAGAAAGCTGAAGAAATCTTGCGAACATTAAAGCGAGTTTATTAAATGCTTATTTAAGATTTTTTTTTTCATGCACAAATGTTTGCATACTATACTAATTATTAGATTCTTGGTGACCATATGGACACAGCACAGCACAGCACAGCACGCACATCTATCTGTCTCTCTGGTTGTGCTTATCCATATGCTTTTCTTGCCAAAGATACTGGAGTAGGTTGCCATTTCCTTCTCCATTGGACCATGATTTATTTGATCTCTCTGCTATGACCTGCCCATCTTGGGTGACCCTACATGGTATAGCTCACAGCTTCATTGAGGTACACAAGCCCCTTCACCACGACAAGGTAGCGTTCCGTAGGGGGATCAAATATATACAGTTAACGTAATCCGATGGAAACAAAATAGCCAATTCTTACATACCCCAATGTGTAATTACTAAAACCAACTAGATAGGAAACCACAATAAACATGGTCTCCCTAAATCCTTGTTTACACTTCAGACATGTTTGTTTATTTTTTTATCTTTCTTATTTTTTTTTCAACTAATATAATTTAGTTTCCATTTGTAAAAACGTCTTATGTCTAAAAACCTCCTCTATTAAATGCTAAAAATGAAGGATTGGAGGAAAGTCGCCCTTTAACCTATAGAAACATCTAACCTACTTCGGAAGTACCAATGATTTCAGGTGGCACCTCTTAATAGGTTCCTAATATCTATGCATGATGTCATAAGGATACGATCTGTTTAGTTAAAAGCTCTCTGGGTATTTTGAAAGCAGATTATATTTAGCCGATGCTAAGCGTGACTGTTTCTCAAGAGCTGTCCCTCTGTTCCCCTCGCAGTGTATTCAGCTACAGGGCTGCATGCCAACAAGAACAGGTTCGACCTGTCTGTGAGGATTTACACCCGGGTGAGCTGCACAACTGCTGTGCTAGAGGTCATAGCAGGGGTCAGAGAGGCAGCTAGTTCTTCACTACTTCACTGTACTTTTATGTTTAGAACATTCCCTTTTTTAAGAAAGGGGGGAAAAATAAATATATATATATATATATATATATATATATATATATATATATATATATATACTAGAGACTTGCCCGTCAAAAAATGACGGCAATAAAATTGTGAGGCAGGTAATGCGGTTTGTCACAGAGAGTAAGTGTTTTGGTCGTCTGAGATCAAAGCCTTTGGCACTCATTGCCAGCCGATGGGTTGGTGTGTTTTTTTGTTATCATAGGCGCTTTTGCACATATTGTAAGGTCCGCGCTGATCTCCTTTTGGCGCTTATTGTACTTTGTGTATTATGAGCACCGTTGGCGCTCCTTGTGAGGCGCGCGGTGAAGGTCTTTGTGTTTTTTTGCGATAGTGTGGTGTTTTTTTATTTTTGTTTGTTTTGTGTATTTTTTTTTAATGCTAATTAATTAATGAAATCATAAATTAATATACTTTACCTATTTGTTATTAATATATGCAGCATGGAATGTGCTGAAGAGCTAACAATCTGTTTTGATGTTCCTGCAGCATCCAATGTAGATTTGCAGTGTTGTTGAGGTGTAAGTGTCAGCAATGTGTGTAGTGTAAATAGGCTGCGTGCACGAGGGAAGCCGTTTGTGTAGCTGGGTACTTCGGCATTCTGTAAGTTAGTGTTGTAAAATGGCGGCGATTGTGTATGTGGTACGCGGGTGTGGAGGATTTAGCGTCCTTGCTAATAGGGTATGTTGTGCCTCGTACAGGTTTTTGTAAAAGTCGTATGTGCATGGCGGTCTTTGGCGGCTTTAAGGGTCCTGTAGCTTCATTTTAGTTTTTTTTCGGCAGCCATTTTTTCTCTCGCTTAGGGGATATTCAAGTGTCTAATTTTTTTTAAATTGGACTGAAATAGGTGTAACCTGACTCCCAGATGTCCCGTTTTTAAGGTCGTATTTTTGCAAGTCTGTATTTTTTTTTTTCTCTAAGTCCCGCGGCTCGTTCTTTTTTTTGTAAGTCCGTATTTAGTCATTGCGTGTTTTTTTCCACCTTTGGCGCGCCTTGCCAGCAACTGCAGTTGCGGCGGGCTCGCCTTGCAATAACCAGTATTACTCCTTCCCCTGTCTCTCTCACACCTTCCTCTCCCTCCCTTGTGTCTCTCACACCCTCCTGCACGCGCACACTCTCATGCGCAATCTCGTGTGCCCGGCCTCCTGACCACCTTGCGTGCTCCCCTGGCGCAACTCGTAATTGCAAGTTGTCAGACACGCAACTTTTAACATTGCGTGACAACAACTCGCAATTACGACAACTATAATATGTGATATAATCACTTAGGGCTACTGCCCACCATAAGTTTTCACCATACATTCTACATTTGTGGTCCCCTTTTGAATGTAAAAAAAAAAACAAGATAAAAACGTATTTCCTTCTCAGGATTCCCAGAAATACAGTTAATGCACGGCACTCTGGGAAATTGGGCAGGCACATGCAAATGAGCAAGCAATGCATTTTTACTCTTAAATGCAGAAACATGGCTCCATTTAGGCACATGCTTACTGCGTTACACAGATTTAAGCATATCACAGGATGGATTATGGACAATCCAGGAGACCAACCCACAGACAGAAATGTTTTGATTTTAATGGATCTCATTCATTTGGGTCCTGTTCCTGGCCTTAGCAGTAGATTTTGTGGGGAGGTAGTTTACCACCGCAATCATTTTAACTTGGGGGGTCAAAAGAGTGATTGAAGCCTCCACAATACAGTAGTACAGAAAATAAATAGTATATTTAGAGTAATACGGAGAGCATATGCCTTAAAAGAGACGTGTATAAGGTAGTATTTGGACTCGCTTGCATGCCCTTGTCCAGTTTCCCACAGTGCAGTGCAGTAACTGTACTACTTGATTTCTTGGAATTCTGAGTAGGAAATAAGTAACTTACTTTTAAACATTCAAATGTGAACACAAGTGTACTGGATCACTATCTTGTTGTGGTGAAGGAGCTTGTGCACTTCGATGAGGTATACCATGTAGGGTCAGCCAAGATGGGCAGGTCATGGGAGAGAGGTCAGACAAATCGTGGTCCACTGGAGAAGGAACTGGCAACCCACTCCAGTATCTTTGGTTGGTGCCTGTCCAGAAAGTTTTCTTCGCAGAGACGATATGGACAGGAAGATGAGCCCCTCAGATCAGAAGGTGCCTACCACATTACTGAGGAAAATCAGAGGGCAAGTACAAGTAATACCAGATCTAATGAAGTGGTTGGGCTAAAGCCGAAAGGACACCCAGCTGTTGATGTGTCTGAAGGGGAAAGGAAAGTCCACTGCTGCAAAAAACAGTTCAGAATAGGAACCTGGAATGTTAGAACTACGAACCAAGGCAAACTAGATGTGGTCAAGAATAAAATGACAAGGTTAAACATTGATATTCTGGGAATTGGTGAACTTGGAAATGGAATGGAATGGGACATTTCACATCGGACAACCACCAGATCTTCTACTGTGGTCAAGAATCCTGCAGAAGAAATGGAGTAGCTATCCTAGTGGCCAAAGCGGTGCTTTGTTACAACCCAACAAATGACAGAATTATTTCAATTTGAATTCAAGGCAAGCCATTTAATATCACAGTGATCCAAGTCTATTCTCCAACCATGGATGCTGAAGTTGTCCAGTTCTATGAAGACATTTAACACGTCCTAGATAGTAACATCTTTTCTTGGGGTTATATCATCATAGGAGATTGGAATGCTAAAGTAGGGAACCAAAAGACACCTGGAATAACTGGCAAATTTGGCCTTGGAGTACAAAATGAAGCAGGTCAGAGATTTAGTAGAATTTTATCAAGATAATTCTCTGGCCGTAGCAAACACCCTCTTCCAACAGCCTCCGAGACGACTCTACACATGGACATCACCAGATGGACAACATAGAAATCAGATTGACTATATACTTTGCAGCCAATGCTCAGACCATGAGCTTCTTCTTGCAAAGTTTTTACATTTTTTTTTAAACTGACGAAACCATCAGACCAAGTAGATACAAAATAATAATATCCCTTGTGACTATGCAGTGGAAGTAAAGAATATAATTAAGGGACTAGACATGGAAGATTATCCAGGAAACAACAACAAAGAATATCCCTAAAAGAAAGCAGTCAAACTGGCTGTCTGATGGGGCTTTGAAAGTAGCCCAGGAAAGAAGGATAGTGGAGATAGGAAAAGATTTGTCCAACTGAATGCAGAATTCCAGAGGATAGCAAGAAGAGATAATGAGACATTCTACAATGAGCAATGTAAAGAGATTGAAGAAGATAACAGAATGGGAAAGTCAAGAAAATTGGGAATTTAAAAGGTACCTTTCATGCCAAAGTGGGCGTGATAAGACAAAAAAATGGTAAGGACTTAAAAGAAGATAAGAAAAAGAAAAGGTGACAAGAGTACACTGAATAGCTCTACAGGAAGGATCTCAACAGCAGTGATCACCTCAGTAGTTTGTCCAATGAGCTGGAGCCAGACATCTTGGAGTGCGATGGCCCCTAGGATGTCTTGCTGATAAGGCTGCAGGAGGTGATGGAATCCCAATTGAACTATTCAAAATTCTACAGGAAGATGCTGTGACAGTGCTGCTTGCCTTATGTCAATACATGTGTAAAACTCAACAATGGCAAATAGACTGGAACAGGTCAGTCTACATCCCAATCCCCCAAAAAAGCAGTGCCAAAGAGTACTCCAATTATTGAACAATTGCTTTCATTTCACATGCCAGCAAGGTGATGCTTAAGATTATACAAGCTTGATTCCAACAATATATGGACCTGGAACTACCAGATGTGAAAGCCAGGTTCTGCAAGGTGGAGGCACAAGAGATCAAGTGGCCAATGTCCGCTGGATAATAGAGAAAGCAAGAGTGTTCCAGAAAAACATTTACTTCTGCTTCATAGACTATTCGAAAGCCTTTAACTGTGTGGCTCACAACAAAATCTGCATGTCCTTAAAGAGATGGGAGTGCCAGATAATCTCATCATCCTCCTCCTGAAGAATCTGTATGTCGACCAAGAAGCCACGGTCAGAACCGAACATGAGACAGTAGAATGGTTTTAAGATCTTAAAAGGAGTGCGACAAAGTTGTGTATTGTCACCTTATTTATTCAACTTGTATGCAGAGAACATCCTGCGTAAGGCTGGACTGGATAAATCCAAAGCCGGAATCAATATTGCTGGAAGGAATATCAACACCCTCAGATATGCCGAGTGATTCTACTCTAATGGCTGAAAGTGAGGAGGAACTAAAGGACTTATTGATAAGGGTAAAGGAAGAGCGTGCAAAAGTTGACCTGCCGCTCAATGTTAAAAAGATGAAGATCATGGCACACGGCAATCTCGCTGCCTGGCAAATAGACGGGGAAGAAGAAGAAGCAGTGACAGATTTTATTTTCCTTGAATCCAAGATGTCTGCAGATGGTGACTGCAGTCGTGAAATTTTAAAGACGTTTGCTTCTGTGGAGGAAAGCTATGGCAAGCTTTGACAAGATAATAAAAAGTAAAGATATTAAACTATCAACAAAGATCTGCATAGTTCGTACTATGGTATTCCCAGTAGTAACATACGGATGTGAGAGCTGGACCATAAAGAAGTCTGAGCACCATACAGTTTGAGAAGACTGCTTAGAGTCCCTTGGACTGCAAGAAGATCCAATTAATCAACACTTCAGGAAATAGAGACAAACTGTTCACTAGAATGTATGATCATGAGGCTGAAGATCGAATATTTTGGCCATATCATGAGACTGCAGGATTCTCTAGAAAAGACTCTGATGCTGGGAAAGATTGAAGGGAATGACAGGCGGAGATGGATAGATGAGGTCACTGAAGCCATGAACATAAACTTGATGGACTGCAGGGAATGAGACGCACCTTTCGTGCTGTGGTGGATAGAGTCACGGAGAGTCGGACGAGACTAAACACACACACACACACACATATATTCATATTCAGAGAATTTCGATATATAGTGATAACTTTTAGTCTGAAGCGATACTGGATAAAACAAATGAAAACAGAGCAGATAAAAAGCCATTCTAGGTACATCTAAAGTGCCTTGCAAAAATATCCCCCCCCCCCCCCCCCTTGACTTTTTATCGATTTTGTTACATTACAGCCTTAATTTTGTCTTGTTAATCTGAATTTTATGTGATGGATCAGAACACAATAATCGAAGTTGGTGAAGTGAAATGAGAAAAATTGGCATGTGCGTATGTATTCACCCCCTTTGTTATGAAGCCCATAAAAAGCTCTGATGCAACCAGTTACCTTCAGAAATCACATAATTAGTGAAATGATGTCCAACTGTGTGCAATAGCAGTGTCACATGATCTGTCATTACATATACACACCTCTTTTGAAAGGACCCAGAGGCTGCAACACCTAAGCAAGAGGCACCACTAACCAAACACTGCCATGAAGACCAAGGAACTCTCCAAACAAGTAAGGGACAATGTTGTTGAGAAGTACAAGTCAGGGTTATATTATAAAAAAATATCCAAATCTTTGATGAACCCCAGCAGCAACCAAATGGAAAGAACATGGCACAACAACAAACCTGCCAAGAAACGGCCACCCACCAAAACTCACGGACCGGGCAAGGAGGGCATTAATCAAAGCGGCAGCACAGAGATCTAAGGTATCCATGGAGGAGCCTCAGAGTTCCACAGCAGAGACTGGAGTATCTGTGCATAGGACGACAATAAGCCGTACGCTCCATAGAGTTGGTCTTTATCGCAGAGTGGCCAGAAGAAAGCTATTACTTTCATCAAAAAACAAAATAGCACATTCCGAATTTGCGAAAAGGCATGTGGGAGACTTCTTAAAATGTATGGAGGAAAGTGCTCTGGTCTGATGAGGCCAAAATTTTACTTTTCGGCCTTCAAAGAAAACGCTATGTCTGGCGCAAACCCAACACATCACATCATCCAAAGAACACCATCCCATGTTTTTCAGCAGCCGGGACTGGGAAACTGGTCAGAGTTGAGGGAAAGAAGGATGGTGCTATATACAGGGATATTCTTGAGCAAAACCTGTACCACTCTGTGCGTGATTTGAGGCTAGGACGGAGGTTCACCTTCCAGCAGGACAATGACCCCAAACACACTGCTAAAGCAACACTTGAGTGGTATAAGGGGAAACATGTAAATGTGTTGGAATGGCCTAGTCACAGCCCAGACCTGAATCCAATAGAAAATCTGTAGTCAGACTTGCAGATTGCTGTTCACAAGCGCCAACTTGAAGGAGCTGGAGCAGTTTTGCAAGGAGGAATGGGCAAAATCCCAGTGGTAAGATGTGGCAAGCTCATAGAGACTTATCCAAAGCAACTTGGAGCTGTGATTGTTGCAAAGGGTGGCTGTACAGAGTATTGACTTTAGGGGTGGGGGGGGGGTGAATAGTTATGCACATTTACTTTTTCTGTTATTTTGGCCAATTTGTTGTTTGCTTCACAATAAAAAAAACATCTTCAAAGTTGTGGGCATGTTCTGTAAATTAAATGATGCAAATCCTTAAACAATCCATGTTAATTCCAGGTTGTGAGGCAACAAAACACGAGAAATGCGGAGGGGGTGTATACTTTTGTAAGGCACTGTACATGTGCCAAGAAGGCCAGAACTTCCCAGTGAGCTGTAATTCTAGTGCTGCTAGATTCTGGGTTGGGACTTACAAATTAGTCTCTAAATGTACCAACTTGTCTCTTGCACACTTGCATTGGATCCCTTTAGGTAGCACACTTCAGAACATAACCTGGGGTTGGTGTACAAGTCTTCGCAGTCTTAGAGGAAACCCATCACAGAGTAATTCAGTGGGTTAGATCTCCTAACCTGCTTGGGATGTGGAGATGTCCTCAAAATACAATTGGTTTATAATGTGTGTTCAGATCTATTATATTAATACAGGTGAATTAAATAATAAAAGGCACAAAGTAAGAACGTGATAAGTTATTAGGAAAATGGGTGGATAGATTTTAAACTATTTAATGAGGTATCGCAGGTTTCCTGACCCTGATAAAGTTTTAACAAAACGCGTGAGGAGAAGGTTAACAACATAGGTTGTTATTTTAAGCAGTGCTATAATCAATGTATTTTTTTTTTATATACCTTTGCATACTTATTTTTGTTTTTTTTATATTGTTATTTAAATCATTAGAGGGCATAGTATATCTATCCATATTAACCAGCATCATTTTTAGTATTTATTTATTTTTTAAATTCTGAATGCCTCTAACCTAGTGCTGATATTAACCTGTTTTTTTAAGATAAACTCCTCTGCTGAAGTGCCCGTATGTCACCTGTAACCTGATAAGTGATTGACACAAAGATCCAAGTTATTTTATAGAATTTTAAGTGTCAAATAAAATACATTTTTGATCTACTACTCCATTTGTGGGTATGTGAGCTCTCTGTTTTTTAGTTATTTCCTCCATATTGCTTTTTCTTATCACACTTTATATACAGTTTTGGATATTTCACTCCCATTTCTACCTACCATGATATACTTTGTGACTGGTAGGTTTGATTGAGTTTCTTACGCAGGATTCTGGGACTTGTAGTTTTTGAAGCCTGTAAATTCTGTAGCAGTTAAAGGGCAGAAATACAACACTCCGGAGAGTGGAGCTTTTGGGCTAACTGATAGCCAGTTTGTACAGAAGGAGAGGATATGTGTGTGTGTGTGCGCATAGGCTGGCAAAGGGAATTCTAAGAGTGGAGAATATTTTTCGAGAGCAGATAAACTGTGCGTTTATAAAATTTAATAAATCTACAAGGAACCTATTATTCATCATATACACCAAATATATAATATAAATTACAGGGAGTGCAGAATTATTAGGCAAATGAGTATTTTGACCACATCATCCTCTTTATGCATGTTGTCTTACTCAAAGCTGTATAGGCTCGAAAGCCTACTACCAATTAAGCATATTAGGTGATGTGCATCTCTGTAATGAGAAGGGGTGTGGTCTAATGACATCAACACCCTATATCAGGTGTGCATAATTATTAGGCAACTTCCTTTCCTTTGGCAAAATGGGTCAAAAGAAGGACTTGACAGGCTCAGAAAAGTCAAAAATAGTGAGATATCTTGCAGAGGGATGCAGCACTCTTAAAATTGCAAAGCTTCTGAAGCGTGATCATCGAACAATCAAGCGTTTCATTCAAAATAGTCAACAGGGTCGCAAGAAGCGTGTGGAAAAACCAAGGCACAAAATAACTGCCCATAAACTGAGAAAAGTCAAGCGTGCAGCTGCCACGATGCCACTTGCCACCAGTTTGGCCATATTTCAGAGCTGCAACATCACTGGAGTGCCCAAAAGCACAAGGTGTGCAATACTCAGAGACATGGCCAAGGTAAGAAAGGCTGAAAGACGACCACCACTGAACAAGACACACAAGCTGAAACATCAAGACTGGGCCAAGAAATATCTCAAGACTGATTTTTCTAAGGTTTTATGGACTGATGAAATGAGAGTGAGTCTTGATGGGCCAGATGGATGGGCCCGTGGCTGGATTGGTAAAGGGCAGAGAGCTCCAGTCCGACTCAGACGCCAGCAAGGTGGAGGTGGAGTACTGGTTTGGGCTGGTATCATCAAAGATGAGCTTGTGGGGCCTTTTCGGGTTGAGGATGGAGTCAAGCTCAACTCCCAGTCCTACTGCCAGTTCCTGGAAGACACCTTCTTCAAGCAGTGGTACAGGAAGAAGTCTGCATCCTTCAAGAAAAACATGATTTTCATGCAGGACAATGCTCCATCACACGCGTCCAAGTACTCCACAGCGTGGCTGGCAAGAAAGGGTATAAAAGAAGAAAATCTAATGACATGGCCTCCTTGTTCACCTGATCTGAACCCCATTGAGAACCTGTGGTCCATCATCAAATGTGAGATTTACAAGGAGGGAAAACAGTACACCTCTCTGAACAGTGTCTGGGAGGCTGTGGTTGCTGCTGCACGCAATGTTGATGGCGAACAGATCAAAACACTGACAGAATCCATTGATGGCAGGCTTTTGAGTGTCCTTGCAAAGAAAGGTGGCTATATTGGTCACTGATTTGTTTTTGTTTTGTTTTTGAATGTCAGAAATGTATATTTGTGAATGTTGAGATGTTATATTGGTTTCACTGGTAAAAATAAATAATTGAAATGGGTATATATTTGTTTTTTGTTAAGTTGCCTAATAATTATGCACAGTAATAGTCACCTGCACACACAGATATCCCCCTAAAATAGCTAAAACTAAAAACAAAATAAAACTACTTCCAAAAATATTCAGCTTTGATATTAATGAGTTTTTTGGGTTCATTGAGAACATGGTTGTTGTTCAATAATAAAATTAATCCTCAAAAATACAACTTGCCTAAATAATTCTGCACTCCCTGTTTATTGAATTACAAAAGCGAAGCCATTGTGAGCACATTTTTTTTCAAAAAAAAAATAAATACTAACTCTTTTTTACTTGTTTTTTCTGGGCCTAAATAGCCCATTTTAGGTGCTGATGCCTTTTTTAAAGGCATTTTGGGAGTTTTAAGGGTCATTTAGACCCTTAAATTTGGGGACTCCTGATTAACCGGCAACTATACTTATCCGGCAATAAGGAATCCCTGTTAGAGCCAAATGATGGGGGTTTTACTGTATGTATGTGTGTGTGTGTATATGTATATATATATATATATATATACACTGCTCAAAAAAAAATAAAGGGAACACTAAAGTAACACATCCTAGATCTGAATGAATTAAGTATTCCTATGAAATATTTTGTTCTTTACATAGTTGAATGTGCTGACAGCAAAATCACACAAAAATTAAAAAATGGAAATCACATTTTTCAACCCATGGAGGTCTGGATTTGGAGTCACCCCCATTATGAAAG
>CM050168.1:176419021-176534021 GCA_027410445.1 Discoglossus pictus | reverse complement strand
CTAGCACTGGAAAAGTAATTTCATATTTAATTAAAGGTTGCATTATGTGCTACGGTCTGAAAACATTTTTACCAATTATCAAGTTTAATTCTTTGAAAAATTATTTTATAAATACAGGACCCCAGTGATCATTTAAAGTGACACAATTTAATAATATTAAGTATTTTTGTGTTATTTGTTACTCTGTGTGTTTCATGGCCCCTCAACTGGAGAAAGAGAAGAAACCGAAGGAAACCTAAGAACAGTTTTACTTTTTTTTTTTTTTTTCAATGTAATATGGTTTGTTAGATCAGATTAGCGCTGTCTATAAATATTAATGATAGAGAGGTCGCAACTGGGGACCCTACATTTTTTTGCACCAAGGCCCTCTGTACACTGCTTCTTTAAGCTCTGTTGTTGGCCTTATTATTATTATTATTATCATCTTTATTATTATTATTATCATCTTTATTATTATCTTTATATCGTGCCAACATATACCGTAGCGCTGTACAGGGGTTGAGTACATGGCAAAAAACTAACTTAACACTTTGTAGAGAATGGAGGGCATAAAATCAAATGTACATAGAGCTTGTTTCCAAGGCACTGACTTCTACTTCTTTTATTTGTACTTGTGGGTGAACTAAAACTGCAGCCATAAAAAAGAGATTAATGCACATGCAATCATGGCATCAAAACCCTGCTAATCGCACCCTGGCCATTAGTTTGCATTTGCATAAACCAAGATGAGCCGATAGACTTCAAGACTGTAGTTGCTCCTGCCAGTGGATTTCTGATCAGTTTGACCTTTGTGCTGGCTGACCCTTCACAATAATCGGACCAGTGTGAACGCCTTTAACTCTGGAAATGTAGATTATGTATTGGATATGTAATATGTTTCTTCCATTACTTGGAATATTTTTATTTTTTACCCTCTGTTCAGTAATTCCTGCCTGCCTGTATGTATGTTTATTTATGAGCTGTAGTATACTATATCAAAAATGAGATCTGCAAAGGTTAAAAATCTAACTTTTAATTCCTCTGCAGAGGGCATTTGCAATAATGTTAAATGGACAGTGTCATGCCATCAACAATTTGGTTTATTCTTAAAGAGCATGGAAAACTCTCTATACATTTTATTAGCTGTTTTTTTTCTCTCTACAATAAACTATTTCTCCCTTTCAGGATCGCAAACTTTCTGTAGTGAAGGGGCTTGTGTGCCTCAATTAAACTGTGTGAGCTATACCATACAGGGTCACCTAAGATGGGCAGGTTATAGCAGAGAGGTCAATTTACAGTTAATTGGAGAAAGAACTGGCAACCCACTCAAGTTTATTTTGTCAAGAAAACCTCATGGAAGAGCACAACCAGACACAAGATGTGCCTGGAGTACTGCAGTACGTAGGGTCATGGAGAGTCGGAAACAACTGATCACTTAAACAATAACAAACCACTTCTGAGAAACGCCCCCACCCATACGAATATCACTGGAAAATACAGATAATAGCATTGGGGGGTATTGATTTGGCTACCAGAGGATGTATATGATAATGTGTCAGTGTTTTGATATGGTCTCAGAGCACAAAAATGTATTCAGATTGCATTGTTGGTTTCTGCAACACATTTGGGATGTAATGCTTCCAAATTCCTTAACCATAAAAAAATTGTATACTAGACAATTAACAGCTCTGAGACCAGATCCGTTCCAGTCTCCACAAAACGCTGATTGTGATATTTAATGAGTAGTGAAAGTTAAATCTAATTACCTCTCCATATGCACTCCAACTGGATAAGGATCATTAAATCCTGAAATCAGTTGTGCACAGGGTTTATTGGCTTCAGACCTTGGCTTTAAAAGCCGGTGCAAGATGAAATCAATGTATCTCCAATGCCTGCTGAGCCTCCAAGGTACTGAGGAAAGCCAATATGCCGTTACCTTGGGAGCACCTCAGGGAGATTTCCCTAAGCCAAGTTCAACCCATGTAAACCTCCTGAAATTGTTGTTTTAGTTTTGACTAGCAAATCATTGCAAGTCTGCTGATGTGAAGCTCTTCTATTTTGTACTGTGCATCCCATCTAAATTGGTCACAGTTTATCTATCTATCTATCTATCTATCTATCTATCTATCTATCTATCTATCTATCTATCTATCTTACATAATGCAATCAATATGATGATTTGTTGTTGTTCAGTCGTGTCCGACTACCCATGACATAATGGACAGCAGCATACCCAGCACATTGATCATTATGTCTCTGGCACTCACTCCACTATCTTTGCCAAGAAAACCTTATGCATAAGTACAACCAGTTCCTTCTCCAGTGTACAAAGATTTGACTGATCTCTCTGCTACAAACTGCCCATCTTGGGTGTCCCTACATGGTATAGCTCACAGCTTCACTGAGGTATCACCACAACAAGGTAGCGATCCAGAAGGGGAAATATGGTTATACTTTAAGGTTAACAATTTTGCATTTAAATGTTAGGTAATTGAGATGGGAAGTTAGGTGTTTAACGGTCATTGTATATTGGGAAGTACTTAATTGGTTTGGGAAGTTTGAAACAAATTAAAAGTATTAGCAGCTGTGAAGGCCATAGGCACTAATCAAGAGTGATAGGAGGGGGGATTTGTTGATTTTATTGATGGATTCAGATAAGATTTCAGCACAGGACACCTTCCCCCTCCCTCTTATAGTGGAGCAACTTCCAAGTTCTGTAGCAGGCCCCATTGAGACTGAAAAAGGAAGAATGATGATCATGGCAGCTTCCATGCACTAGCAGAGTCTGCCAAAATGCTGTTTTAATCTGCACTGTTTGATTAGGCATACATTAAATTAAAATGTCCTTCAACTCTCCTAACTAGTCACATGACTGACTAATGGCGTGGGGGCTTTGATAAACCACAAGAGCATACCCAGGCAGAAAATAAAGAGAGTGATAGATGCTTAAGTGTTAGTGTTATAATGTTCTAATCTATACCAACTGGCCATGTTCTTATGAGTTATTACCCCCACTGTGCGAGATTAATTAATCATGTGAAATAAGTCATTATGGGAGAGGGAGGACTTTGTTATGGTTTTTTTTTTAAAACAAGCAATTGGCATCCTATTAATTGATATGGGTACTTTTTATTTATACAGTAACTGGGTCCTTTAATTTTTTTTTTTTATGATAGAGCCTTCAATCTCATGCAAATCTTCCCTTTTGTAATGTTTTAAATAGGCTCTCAAAGGCTTGATTACAATTCTTGACTTTTTTCTTTTAACAAACACTTGTGTAGAGTCCTGTGAAAGAGTTAAAATAAAAAATAATGTATGGTTAATTATTATTGCGTAGTGGTAAACCACAAGGACATGCCAACTTGATATTGATCAGAATAATTAGACTTTAACACTTATTTGCCTCTGTGACTGTTATTTATCAATTTGGGCATGCTCTTGTGCCATATCATTCTCCACTGTGTCAGATAATTATTTATATGAGCTGCAGTAATTATGATTAAAATGCCCAACTTTTAAATGTTTCACAGCTATTTGCAGTGTTTTCCCCAGCCCAATTTAGAGGGTGTCCTCCTGTCTAGTTTGGGGCACTGTCTGGCTTGAGAGGTTTGCAACTCACAAACATACACTGCAGAGCTATGGGCCGCCGGTTTGTGTGCGCCAACTAGGCCGGTGAGAATTTCTGGGGAGAACAATGTATTTGCAGTTCTTTGTGTGCTTTCTATATTTGCAGTACCTGGAACCTTTCCTGTGTGACTTTAAGAAGTTCCCTTTAATTGACCTTTTACATCAGTGTGACCTGTAGTAGTGTGTGTGGATAGTTTTTGGGGTAACTTTGGGTTTAGTTTCCGATGCTTGGAAGACTCAGACAACTGGTGCAGACTGCTCTATGGCTTGTGCACAATATTCCGACCGCAGTCTCTTTAGCACTCTCTGAGGGCTGTGTGCAGAGGGCTATGATTATTATGCTTCATGGAAAAAGGATTTTCTGAATTATATTAGCTAGAAAAATATCAGGAAGAAAATGGAAGCCAAAGAAATTGAGCGGAAATAACCTGGGGCTTTCAGCAGTTCCCCCTGGGATTCTCCAGCCTTGTTTCAGCATGTGGTGATGATATGGACTGAGTGCAGGAGCCTGGAATTTGCAGCCTCATAGCATTTTATTTAGAAGGACTACTGTAGCTTAGGGAAAACTTCAGATGTTTGTAAAAAAACGTGCATTATGTATACATTACTTGTGAAAAAAAACTGGGCATAAATTAATTCCTGGGTATTGAGCATGCCTAATTTTTTTTATACTGTAAACAATATAACTAATCTGTAGTTGTTGACATGGATCTCCAGACATATCAGTGTGTGGATCAGAATGGTAAATGACTGGTTAAAATACCAACTTTTATGCAAATTTTGTGTTTGAAAATACTATTTTGTTTTGTAGGGGGTTAGGTTAGGGCTGGCAAGGGGTGTAGGGGGTTAGGGGCTTAGGGAGTACATAGGGACACGAGCGCGCCCGTCACCAGGAGGCGTCCCGTAACAGGATAGATCCCCCTAACCCCCCTACAACACTTACCGGCCCTAACCCGAAAACCCATAACCACTTACTGGCCACTTAGAGACCGCTACATCGGGACGTCGGCGGCTCACTTCCTGTACGTGCACATAACCGGATAGGTCCGGTTAGGAACTTACTTTTAAGGGGTTAGGCTAAGAGCGTTAGGAGGTTAGGGTTAGGGCCGGTAACTGGTGTAGGGGGTTAGGGGCTTAGGGGGTACATAGGGACATGAGCGCCCAGCACCAGAAGGCTTCCGTGCCGTGCGTGCACATAAACGGATAGATCCTAAAATGATTATTAAATTGACTAAATAGTTGACAGTTTTACATTCTACGACATACCTGCACTGTGTTCTTTTAAAGGGCACTCGCTCTATGCAGTGCGTACGATGTGATGCCACTAATTAAGGCTGATGGTTGAGTGCCCTCTACAGGTCTCTCAATCTGAGTGACATTTACATGTGCAATGATAATAACGAAGTCTCAGATCGTTTACACGTAAACACATTCCAGCAAACCATTTCCTACCGTAATGGGGACCCTGTTGATCTTGCCTCATAAAGTAAAGAAAATCTGCTTTTGCCAACACTAGTAGAAACGTGTTATAACGCCCAAACAGATGTACCTCATTATGTTTGTTTAAAGATATGCCACATTTATTGGTAACGACTTGCAGATCATGGAGTAGGGTTACATATCCTGATTTCACATTCCTTGTTTATTTAGGAAACTTGTGACGGAGGTACATTGAAGGGGTTATGAAAACATTATGTGAGCGGTGCACAAGTATGTGTGCTAATTGTTCTCTTCCAGAATATTTCAGTTTACATGGCAGGTCTAAATGGGGGATCATAATACCCCCTCGCTGGGGTGAGACCTATGCTTTGTCACATGGACTCTATTCTGCACATTTTCTTTCATATTGACTACCTTAATTACTAGAAAATGTAGTCCTAAATATGGCCTGCATCTTATGTTCCAAATATTCATTGTGATTTTGTTTTTTTTTTACCACAATTTTATCATATAAGAATAAGTGCATCTTAGATACAAAAATATGATACTTGTAGCAGGATTACTTCCCAGATAGTGTGATACAGTTTGACTTATTGTTGCTCCAACCCAACTCTTCTCTCCCCCCCCCCCCCCTATGGCCTTGCTACTCTTGAACTTGACACATGCTGCATTTTAAATATCAGATGCAGAATCCTTCATCTCATCTCTGATGAGGTGTAATTGCTGTAGAGTGTCTGTGTATGTACTTATTATATGTATGTGTATATAATTAGATGGGTATCAATGCTAGATGGAATGGAGGTACAAATTAACTGCATCCTTTTCAGTCCCTTAGTATTCAAATATGTAGAATCACTTATTAAAAGGAGCGCCTGACCATTTATACATACCGTCGCCATTAGTCATGGTTACACGCACATTATACAGTATGTGTATATGTTATAGACATATATTATAGGTGACTATTCTGTTCATGTGGCATACTACATTTGTATCGCCCTGTTAAAAATGCGTCTTTTGTGCAATCCTTAGGTAATCCTATAGTCCATCCATACTACTACAGTGTTCTTGGTAATGCCAACGTCCTGGTTTGGAGCTCTGAGCAGACAGTTTATTCAAATGTAATCACATATATAGTTGTGAGCATGCAGGTTATTGCTAATGCTTGCGGGCACGTGTAGCGAGCCCGCCGCAGTTGCTGGCTGCCATAGGCGCTCATCCCTGCGACCCCCTACGACTTTTGGACCGCATTTGCGGAGGTGGAGGCTTCCACGTCGGCTGCAATGAGCCACAGGCTCATTGCAGGCCGCAAATGTGGACCCTTGCAAAGCGAGGGGACGCATTTGCGGAGGTAGAGGCTCTACGGCGCCTCACAACCGGTTACAAACCACCACACCAGCGGGACTTGCAAAAAAAAAAAACATAAACACGCAATGACTAATTACGGACTTACACAAAAATATACCAGCCGCGGGACTTAGAAAAAAATCAATTGCGGACTTACACAAAAACAATTACGACCCGCAGGACTTTGAAAAAATCCATTACGGACTCGCAAAAATACGCCAAACATTAAACACAAAAATACACACAAAAATAAAATAAAAACCTTACTCACACCAATGGGGGACAACCAGGACCTCTGCAACACAGTTTAAACCTCGAATTCTGTCAAATGTACAAAGTTTAGCCACTCGAAAATCTCCTAAGCGGGAAAAAAAACGAAAATAAGGCTACACGACCCCTAAGACCGCTAAATAACACTAAGCAAATACGGCTTTTACAAAAACCTGTACAACCTACAACATACACCATTAGCAAGGACGCTAAATCATCCACACCCGCCTACCACATCCACATTCGCCGGCATTTTACAACACTAACTTACAGAATGTGGAAGTACCCAGCTACACTAACGGCTTCCCCTCGCGCACGCAGCCTATTTACACTACACACTGCACACATTGCTGACACTTACAGCTCAGGTCCACAACAGTGCAAACAGACATTGTATGCTGCAGGAACATCAAAACAGATTGTCAGCTCTTCAGCACAATGCTTCCTGCATGTATTACTTACAAATAGATAAGTATATTAATGTATTAATTTAATACTTATTTAATTAGCAGCACAAAATACATATACACAAAAAAACAACAAAAAAAAACATTGCAATAAACGCAAAAGACATTCCTTCACGCCTCACAACGAGCGCCAACGCTGCTCATACCACACAAACTACACCACAGGACAGCCTTGCAATAAGCCCAAAAAACAGATCAGCGCCGACCTTACAATGACAGCAATAGCGCCTCTGATAAAAAAAAAAAATACAACAACCATGAGGCTCGCAATGAGTGCCGCCGAAGACGCCGGGATCTCACACCACCATAAAAAATGTGTGGCCCAAAGAACATTCCTTGACTTACAATTCTATTGCCGTCATTTTTTGACGGGCAATTCGCTAGCAACTGAAATAAACTTATCAACTCCCTGAGCGTTGTTTCTAACATTATGCTCATACACAGAGAGCAACTCAAGTCAAAGTATTATTGCAGACTAGTTCAGCTCTGGAGCTCAGATAGACAAAGTGTGAGCTTGTGGTTAGTGTGTTGTGGAGATTATTATGCTAAATGTGGCAATAACACTATGCTCACTCATAGAGATCAATAAACTTTGAAGGCCTATAAGCAATTTGCAGTATAAATATGTAACTTTATGGGATATTTACATTATGCCAGTATACAACATTTACATTCTCAATTTAATGTCATAAGGAACTGAGTTAGAGTTTTGAAGTACGCCATTAGTATGACTTTCCAGGTAGTAGGAACCCTGCAAGGATTATAGTCAGTCTTTCTATAATATTTATCTTGCACATTATTTAGCACAAACCAATGAACTCAATAATTGTGAGACCAGCTGCACCGCTTGTAAGCACCAGATTTGATAAATAAAGTTTATATTTTATTTCCTCCTCCTTGTGGTTTGTGCGGCCAATGTCATCACATTTTAGCACCACCTCACTGGGAGACACAGTGGGAACCCAGAGTTGTAACCTCCAACTGGATGAATTATCCAAACTCTGTGTTAAGTTTTCTTTGCACAGAATATTGTTCTTTATGCCATCTGACAAGCTTCAAAACTGATGCAAGAGTTTTTTCAATGCTTGATTCTATGTACGTGTGTGTGTATACCATACAGTCTTCTTTATGTATGTTGCTGCATATATGTTGATTTATAGCTTTTTTTTTTATAAAAAAATTACATATACACATGTATTTATATATTTCCTAAAATGCATGTTTGAAGTTTAAATATCAAAGCAGGTTATTCGTATTTATCGGCATATAACACGCACCGGCGTATAACACGCACCTCATTTTAAGAAGGAAATTTCAGGGGAAAAAAAAAATAATTAAAATAAAGGACTTTGAAGCAAAATCCTCAACCTCATCCTCCCTCCTCATCCTCCCTCCTCATCCTCCCTGCTCATCCTCCCTCCTCAAACCCCTCCTCAAACCCCCCATCCTCATCCTCCTTCCTCAACCCCCTCATCCTCCTTCCTCAACCCCCTCATCCTCCTTCCTCACCCCCTATCCTCAACCCCCTCCTCAACCCACCATCCTCAACCCCAACCCCCCTATCCTCATCCTCCTTCCTCAACCCCCATATCCTCAACCCCCTTCTCAACACCCCTCCTCAACCTCAACACCCCATCCTCAACCCCCCCATCCTCAAACCCCCTCATCCTCCTTCCTCACCCCCTATCCTCAACCTCCCTCCTCAACCCACCATCCTCAACCTCAACCCCCCTATCCTCAACCTCAACCCCCCTATCCTCAACCTCAACCCCCATATCCTCAACCCCCTCCTCAACCTCCCTCCGCATTCTAAACCCACCTCCGCAGTCTAACCCCCCCTCAACCTAAACCCCCCCCTCCTCAACCTAAACCCCCCCCTCCTCAACCTAAACCCCCCCCCCTCCTCAACCTAAACCCCCCTAAATACCTCCCCCTCACTTACCTGCTTCTTCTCCGGCGTCCACTCCGCTCCTTGACCCGGCGAGCATGTGACGTCACATGCGCGCCACGTCATTAGCATATACCGGGTGCCGGGGGTTGAGGATGGGGGGGGGGTTGAAGATGGGGGGGTTGAGGAGGAGGGGGGGTTGAGGCTGAGGAGGGGGGGTTTAGAATGAGGAGGGAATATCGGCGTATAACACGCACATATCATTTGCTCCCTATTTTCAGGTAGAAAAAGTGCGTGTTATACGCCGTTAAATACGGTATATATATAATTGTCATATAACATTTACATTCCAGAATAACACATTCTCACCTGCTGGACACTCCCCCTTTCTTCCAGTTCTCAGTCATTTAGGCTGCCGTGGTTCAGAGCTGGGACCTAATACAACACTTACAGTAAATTGCGGTTAGCAAACCGTGACATGCTGTATGTCTGAGCAGCATGAGACACTATTAGTGTGCAGCCCATCCACCGTGGTCATGGCCTTAGGTTACTTGTATTAAACACTGCACTTAACATGGCAGAGAATACAAAGAAAGGGGAAGGCTGAATGTCATTATTTTAATATTCCATTTATATTATATTTGTGTAGCCATAAAATATGGATTATTTACCTTGACGTCATATTTGTAAGCTCATACATAGTTTGTCCTATATGGGAAATTAGATAAGTTTGATCTCCGCTAATTGTGTGATTTTACTTTTATAGGGTCAGCATGTTGCCTCTGTGCCAATGACATCTCTAGCAGAAGCTTTGTATGAATATCAGCCAGTTCAGATTGAAACCTACGGCCCAGCTGTTCCACAAATAGAAATGCTTGGGAGACAGGGGTAAGTAACCCTTACTGTATATGTGTTTATACAATGCATCAACGACACAAGATTCTGCAACTATTATATACACACAACTTAGCGCAGACCATCATCCTGCAGTTACACCAAGGATGATTCTGTGAAGTAGAAATTGCTAATCTGTGGGATCTTTGAAAAAAGTAGGTATTTACTTGATCATGTTCTCAAAACTAGTTAGTCTGATAATTTTATTTTTTTATTTTTATGGACACAATAAAAAATGGAATTTATGGCAACAACAAAGAAATTCTATTTATTCTCTGTACTTAAAAACTTTCCTCTACTCAAATGAGCATTTATTTTCTTTTTCTGGGCCTCAAGATATACATAAATTGGTCCTTTCCTATGATGAATGCGCCGGCGGTCCACCAGCACAGGCATCAGTAGTGGCAGTGAGCATCCGCTAGATGGCACTGCCAACATTTTGCTGCAGATTATCATAGGGTTAGGGTAAGGATTAGGGGGTTAGTGTTAGGGTAAAGGTTTAAGCCTGGAAATAGTATATGATCTGAGCAGAGCTTGGAAACTGTACACGATTTCGGCAGCACCATCTATCAGCTCCTTGCTTCAACTGCTGCTGCCACTGCCGGCGCACTTATAACAGGAGTGATTCGATAATTTAGTTTTTAAGCCTTTATTTTGTTTAAAAGGATACATATCTATATACCTATCGAGAGAGAGAGTGTGTGTGCGCGCACAAAAATGGCGCTCACAGGTTGCACTTCAGAATAGCGGAATCACCTGAAGCCTGTTTGACCACCTACAATTTCCACCCTGTCTGCTGTAGACTGAAGCTCTAAACCTGCTCCTGCTGATTTTACCCACTGGTTTGTGTCCTTGAGTCTCTGATCCTGCTGAATCCCAGACTGGATATTTGATCTCCTCATACACTAAGCCGACTGACTGCTTGCTCCGTGGTTATTTATCTTAAAGGGATATGGAAGGCTTCTGGATTTTAATATACTACACTGCACGTCCAGCCCCACATAGTCTGTGTCTGCATACACTGCAGTGGACAGACCCAAGTAGGTAATATTTGTAAAATGTGTATTTCATAGGTTTTTTATTATGTTACACATATATTTAAGGGTACTTTCTGTCATGGTTTTCACTGACTTCCATTCCAGCTCAATATCTTTGTGATCCCTGTGTAATTGCGACTGAGTAATAAGTGATTTGATCACAGGGATATTGAGCTGGAATGGAAATCGGTGAAAATCATGACATAAAGTGCACTTACCGGATATACTCGAGTATAAGCCGACCCGAGTATAAGCCGAGGCACCTATTTTACCACAAAATACTGGGTAAAATGAGTGACTCTAGTATAAGCCGAGGGTGGGAAATGTGCTGCTCCTTGTGCCCCCCCCCTCTCTCCCATGTCTCTTCTCCCCTCTCCTTTCCCTGTGTCTCTTCCCCCCTCCCTTATCACCCATCCTCAACCCCCCTCCTCATTCTCAACCTCCCTCCTCAACCCCACTCCTCATCCTAAAACCTCCCTCCTCATCCTACAACCTCCCTCCTCATCCTACAACCTCCCTCCTCATCCTACAACCTCCCTCCTCATCCTACAACCTCCCTCCTCATCCTACAACCTCCCTCCTCATCCTACAACCTCCCTCCTCATCCTACAACATCCCTCCTCATCCTACAACCTCCCTCCTCATCCTACAACCTCCCTCCTCATCCTACAACCTCCCTCCTCCTCCTACAACCTCCCTCCTCCTCCTACAACCTCCCTCCTCCTCCTACAACCTCCCTCCTCCTCCTACAACCTCCCTCCTCCTCCTACAACCTCCCCCCTCTTCATCCTCAACCCCCCTCTTCATCCTCAACCCCCCTCTTCATCCTCAACCCCCCTCTTCATCCTCAACCCCCCTCTTCATCCTCAACCCCCCTCTTCATCCTCAACCCCCCTCTTCATCCTCAACCCCCCTCTTCATCCTCAACCCCCCTCTTCATCCTCAACCCCCCTCTTCATCCTCAACCCCCCTCTTCATCCTCAACCCCCCTCTTCATCCTCAACCCCCCTCTTCATCCTCAACCCCCCTCTTCATCCTCAACCCCCCTCTTCATCCTCAACCCCCCTCTTCATCCTCAACCCCCCTCTTCATCCTCAACCCCCCTCTTCATCCTCAACCCCCCTCTTCATCCTCAACCCCCCTCTTCATCCTCAACCCCCCTCTTCATCCTCAACCCCCCTCTTCATCCTCAACCCCCCTCTTCATCCTCAACCCCCCTCTTCATCCTCAACCCCCCTCTTCATCCTCAACCCCCCTCTTCATCCTCAACCCCCCTCTTCATCCTCAACCCCCCTCCTCATCCTCAACCTCCCTCCTCATCCCCCGGCACCCGGTAGATGCTAATGACGCGGCGGCCAGAGAAGAAGCAGGTAAGTGAGGGGGAGGTATTTAGAGGGGAGAAAGTGAGGAGGGGGGTTGAGGATGAGGAGGGGGGAGGGAAAGAGACACGGGGGGGTGGTTAGAGAGACACGGGGGGGTGGTTAGAGAGACACGGGGGGGTGGTTAGAGAGACACGGGGGGGTGGTTAGAGAGACACGGGGGGGTGGTTAGAGAGACACGGGGGGGTGGTTAGAGAGACACGGGGGGGTGGTTAGAGAGACACGGGTGGTGGTTAGAGAGACACGGGGGGGGGGGTTAGAGAGACACTAGGGGGAGTGACTTGCGTATAAGCCGAGGGGCCCTTTTTAGCCTTAAAAAAAGGGCTGAAAAACTCGGCTTATACTCGAGTATATATGGTAAATATATGTGGAACACAATAAAAACTTATAAAATACACATTTCTATGCACACTTGCAGTGTAATGCAATCTAATTGGAAACAATGCATTTCCAAATGTGTGTCTTTCCTCCTGCCTTAAAACTAGTGGCCAGATGCAGCATTACAGTACCACACCATGGTATGTAACTGCAACATTCCGTGTACGACGATCCCCCTAATTTATACTTAAAAAAATTGGTAAAAAATACCGTCTCCTACACTGAAATATACGGTAAATAAAATCCAGTAACCTTATATTACTTTTTTATATACTGTGTATTGCCCCCTTTAGCACACATCTATAGTGTTGACAAGCTACATTATTAAGAATATAGAAGTCTTCTGGATTATGAATGCATCTGACGGAGGAGGATTTGTACTGTATGCAAACATTTTTAGCATGACAAAAATCCCAAACTAATCTTAAATAAACTTACTCTAAAGTTTGCAAATGTCTTCAGTTTTCTGGCAGTCGATTCTGAGTAAATCCAAGCTAAATTAGTATAAAATCCGTAATTCATTTTGGCCAGTCAGAGGCAGCTAAAACTTTGTTGCAATGTCTGGGGATCAGTATCTGCAGCAAAGCATCATGGGATGTGTAGTTTTTGTTCCTACTGCAAAGAAGCAGCTGCATCTCTACACTGTGCTGCTAATGGCTGGTAGGTCAGTATAGGGTTACATTTTTACTTGGATGCAATGTTTCTGTATGTTTATATAATGACTCAATGTAATCTGTGTGTCTGATATAAGTAGCATGTGTTAGATTGGAAAACGTTACACACAGGGAAACTTCCATTATATCTTTAAATATAGCCAGTGTGTAATTGTTGTCACCTCCTCTATACCGTTGTTTACAGGGATCAGAGGTACAGTGAACCTTATGCAAATCTGAACTGTAACATGCTGTGTTTTTGTTCCCATTATTTCTAATGTAAATTGGATACGAAAACACATTTAACAGTCCTCATGAGTACTTGTTTATACTTACTTTTAATTCAATGGTGGATCAAACAGACTTACTTGTCCGCTGTTTATAGTGTTGTTTTTCTTCAATGAATATAATTTGTTTTCCATGGGGGTAATGTATAAAACACGCTCTTTTAAAGCATGGATTTGGACTTCAAACTGTCCTACAGATATGTATTTGGTGCATTTATGGATTGTGGATTCTGGTAAGTACATATGGAGAATGTAATTACCTGGCCATAGTAACCAGCAGAGGAAATATATTTTACTTAAGAAAGTTGCAAATTGTATTGGCCAAGTTCTCCTTCTGTAGTATAATGATAAATGCACCTGACCCAAGGTCCTTAAATTCCTATTAGTCTTTCCTCAAGCAAAACCACATCTGAAACCAGAGATGCAGAATGGCAAGTCCTCATTTGCGTACTTGCAGCTCCATCTGCAAACACCACAAACCCAGAGATACAGGAGATTTGTTTGTTTTTTTTCATCAGAAAGCAGCAATGTAGGTTTTTAGGTTAATGAAAGGTCCCACTGTCATGATCCCGAGCTGCCTCCTTTTATGACCAGATGTTATTTTTTTGTTTTATCTTTAAAGCTATACTATAGTGCAATATCCTATATATTTTTTCTGTTTTAATGAACTTGTTTTGATAGGGCGTAACATAATAAAAACAGACCCTTCCAGTTATCTGCTGGCCACTTTGTTGTTAACTGGTAAAATCACATTACCATCTCATTACCCCTTTACTGCACCACAGCCCTATCCTCTCACACTTTACGACGGGCCCCCTCCGGTACCTGGATTTCGTGGATGCGGTTGTACCCATCCCTCCAGAAGAACTCTAGCAGATTGGTGAGGGTTCCTGGGCTGGGCATTTCCTTCAGTTTCCGGCCATGGCAGTCCCCTTACTGCTGCCCGTTCTGTCCTCCTGTACCACCGCTGTGCAACCCCTCCTCCAAACCTGTCTCTAGCATCCAAAAGTGATGGGAAGGAAAGATACAACTTTGAAATATGTTACTTACTGATGCAATGCTATGCTGCCCTGATCATAGTCTTCTAATATATCCCCATATCTGTGACTATATATGTTTCTTATCAACTAGGTGGAACATTGATTGCTGAGATTAGCATATTGCCACACAGTGAATTGCTATTTTATGTACCATAGATCAGAGGTTCTCAACAGCCAGCCAGGCACCTGAGACTTTATCTTCTGGTCCTCAGAGATGAGGCGAACCCAACACGATATACAAAAATCACCATTCGTCATGACAAGTTATAGAGGAACTTACCTGCAGTTAAAATGAACTAGAATTAAATCCAGTATGTTATATGAAGTATCACCCTATTACTCACTGCCGGTTCCCATGAGCAGTTGAACATACCCAGCAGGTCCCCAGAATAAAAAATAAAAAAATGTGTAGAATAGTTTTGAAGCTTCCCCCTCCCCATTCTACAGTAGTCCTTTAACTTTAGTTATCTTGTTTGAATACACTTAGCATGTCCCTAAAGCCGTAAGAGATGGTTATAATACGTGGTTCTGTAGTACAGGCCTTGAACAATTTTGGGAGAGAGCACAACGCCTAAAAGTTTACGGCAGGCTCCTAACCTGTCAATAAATATATTTTCATACACTACTAATTTTTCAGACGCACTCCTAATCCATGAACTGTCTATATGCCTTTTTAAACGTATTCAAGCATTTTGTCCTCCAGTGACCATTTAGTGTTGCCCTTTAGTCTTATTCAATAGTTAGGCATGATATACAGGGCACAATATGTTATAGAATTTATTTAAGTCCCCTCATTCATATTCCTGTAAGACATATGTAAATTCATGTTAATCTAAGATGTAAAATATAACATCCTCTGTAGAGAATCTGAATTCTTGCCATTGTTTTGTGTCTGTCTGCGAGACGGCTTTTGGCTGAATTATTTTTGGTCTATGAATGCTAATTTTGCTTTAAGCCTTTGTTCATAAGCTCTCTGCAAATTTAAGTCTTAGAAGTCTGATTTCAATGGTTTTAGCAGAAGACTGAAGTTTTAAGAACAGGTTACCCGATACTGTAGATGATGATGTGTTGAACAGATCCAGTTACAGTCTTAAATATAAAGAAAAATCCCTGTTATTTATAAATCTGATTTATTAGTCTCCGGGCAGACTCTTTTTTTCTCCCTTGTCCGACAGTAAATAAATGAGACGTTACTTCAGTTAGATTTTATTTAAAAATAATGGTGTAGAAGTGTTCGGTTTAACCGGATTCTCTAAAGCGGATTATTTTTATCCTGGTCTGAAAACATGTTCCGAATATTTAAAGGGCCAGTGAAAGTGCCGGATAAAAGGGATGTGAATACAGTTGTGCTCAAAAGTTTGCATACCCTTGGTGAATTAGTAATATATGTACCATTTTTAAAGAAAAAATGAGTGAGCAGACAAAACACATTTCTTTTATTTCTTATGGGATTGATATTCAATTGTAGGTTATAACAGAATGGCACAATCATAAAATAAAACATGGCAACAAAGGAAAAAATAAAATTACCCTGTTCAAAGTTTGCATACCAATACTGTGTATTGCCCCCTTTAGCATCAATGACAGCGTGCAGTCTTTTGTAATAGTTGTCTATGAGGCCCCTAATTCTTGCAGGTGGTATAGCTGCTTATTTGTCTTGGCAAAATACCTTCACCTTTTTCTGCTGAAACCACTGGAGGGTCAACTTTGTGTTGTGCTTAGGGTCATTGTCATGCTGGAAAGTCCAAGAGCGTCCCATGCACAGCCTTCGTGCAGAACGCAAATTGTCTGACAGTATTTTCTGAAGATATGCTGCATTTATCTTGTCATCAATTTTCACAAGATTCCCCGTGCCTTTAGAGCTAAACCCCCCCCCCCCCCAAGCATCAGTGAGCCACCACCATGCTTCACAGTGGGGATGGTATTCTTTTCACTATAGGCCTTGTTGACCCCTCTCCAAAATAGCACTTAATGTTGTGACCATAAAGCTCTATTTTGGTCTTATCACTCCAAATTACAGTGTGCCAGAAGCTGTGAGGCGTGTCAAGGTGTTGTTGGGCATTTTGTAACCAGGATTTTTGTGGCATTAGTGCAGTAAAGGCTTCTTTCTGGCATCTCGACCATGCAGCTAAGTTTTGTTCAAGCATTGTTGTATTGTGCGCCTTGAAACAACCACACCGTCTTTTTTTCCAGAGTCTGTATTTCTCCTGAGGTTACCTGTGGGTTTTTCTGGCAGTTGTGGCTGAAATCTTTCATGGTCTACCTGACCTTGGCTTGGTAATAAGAGATCCCTGAATTTTCCACTTCTTAATAAGTGATTGAACAGTACTGACTGGCATTTTCAATGCTTTGGATATCTTTTTATAACCTTTCCATCTTTATGAAGTTCCATTACCTTGGTACACAGGTCTTTTGACAGTTGTTTTCTCCTCCCCTTTGCTCAGTATCTAGCCTGCTCAGTGCATTCAGTGAGAGCTAACACACTCATTGACTATTTATACACAGACACCAATTGCAATTTTAAAAAGCCACAGGTGTGGGAAATTAACCTTTAATTGCCCATTTAACCTGTGTGTGTGTGTGTGTGTGTACAAGGCCAAACATTCCAGGGTATGTAAACTTTTGATCAGGGCAATTTGGGTGATTTCTGTTATCATTATGATTTAAGAAGGAGCCAAACAACTTTGTGATAATAAATGGCTTCATATGATCACTATCCTTCAATACAATTTTTTTTTGCATGGTATTTTAAAAATAAATGCCAAAATTTCACAATTTCTGCCAGGGTATGCAAACTTTTGAGCACAACTTTATCTAGTTCACTTGTTAGTTCAAGGAATGCGTTTCATAAAAGCAGTAAAAAGGCCATTGGTAAATAAAATTGTTTTTACTTGAATTTTAACTTGCCTGAGGCGCTGGGTCTATCTGCATCTCTTTGCTACCATGTAACTCGCATTGTTTCCCAGGAAGGCATTGATGTAATCTGCAAGTTGTTAAATCACAGGTCCTGAATAATTACTTTCCTCCTATCCCTCTGCTGTGCTATCTTAGGAATGTCCATGCCCCCACCAAATATCATTAGTGATGTCCATTATTTTGTGCCTTATTTATCAAACTGTGGTCGATTTTATTATTTTTTTTAAAGCACCACAGCAGCTCAAGCAAAAAGATCCCAGTTTGTCACGTACGTACAAACTAACAACATTCTGAGCTGTGTAAGTCATAGGTGGCAAGATCTGAATTTTTGTAGACTGTTTATAAGCACAGGAATCCATTTTGTCTGTTACATCACTTCCTTAGAGCTGAATCGGGAGTGTGTGTGTTTTGGTGATTAGTGGAGAGGGGGTGGGAAATTACTGCCATTGTAAAGATAATTGCATAAGACTGAAATAGACACAATACCCATTCCCTCTCATTGGCCCAGAAGCAGTCTCCTTGCATCATTCAATGCAACCACAGCTTCCCAGAAATATAACCCCTCTCACACACAACTTCCACCAATGTATCCTGGATCAGGGTCCTGCAAAGCCATCACAATGTTTTTTAGAAGCCGCACACGTAACTCGCAAGCTCACAAATCGGAAAAAAGGTGCGGCTTATATTCGGACCAATACGGTACTAGATACTCTGTTTTAAAGTAAATAGCAAGGGTAGCTTTCTCCAGCAGTATCTTTCCCTACCTTGATAAAGTCAGTACTGGGGAAGGGGGGTCTAGATAAGATCCCCCCAAAACATTAATTTCCTCTACAGCAAAAGCTTTTTGTTAATGGAAACCACTTTAACACTGCAATCCTCTAGCTGATGAAGAGCATTTCTGTTGATATAAGTTGGCTGAAAATTTAGCACTGCCTTCTAGGCAAAGCCTTCCCTCCCATTGACCGTATAGTGGGTGGAAACCAGCAGCAGCTCAATCTGGTCTTTTAGAAATTAAGTTTTAATAGTATTTTTTTGAATCCTTTAATATAAATCTTAATGCCAAATTCAAACATTTAGCTACTTTTTATTACTGTGGTCCTTTTGCTGAAACTTTTTTTTTTCAAGGAAAAATAAAATAATTATATTTGTTGGTAAAATTGGGATTTACGCCATTTGTTGTGCAAATTTCTATTTTTTTATAGCCCTCAACTCACAGGACAGTATGTACTTTTTGAGCATATATTTTAAGCTCTTAAACTGTTAGAACATCAGTTTCATCCAACTCTGCCTTTGGTAAATAGAGGTTTTGGCAGCAGCTCCTGTTATGTGCCCGGATTATTTTATTTGATATTTTTTACTTGGAAAGTCATCACTCGCGCACGTACAGTCCCTGTGATTTGTATGCATCATTGGCATGAGCATAAAAGCATTTTTTGAGAAAATCACATTTTGTTTGAGTCATGGGTGCTTTCATATTCAACTGATTTTTGTCCTGTAGCCTGAGGAGCAGTATAAATCTACTGGTTGTTACTCTGCTATTTAGTTCTAGTATCAGGTGACCGTTTCAAATGGCCAGTTTGCAGTACAACCGGATATAAACCTAAAATGTCATTATGAAAATGTCATTATGGTTAAATGGAATCCATAAAATTAAAGTGTAGTTAAATGTAGTTTAAACTTTTATCAAATAATTGTGCATATAGTCTAGTTCTTCACAAGTGCATACTATAAATATGACCATTCAATGGCCATTTTACATTGATCTTAAAGTTACACAATAAAACCCCAGCTATTGTAGAAACATATAAAATGCACAGAATGAGAACTGGTTATTAAAAATGTAAATAATGGAGTGTTAAATAGAGCTTTAAGGTGTTTATGCATAAACTGCATTAATTGCATTTACATTGCAATTATATATTTTTAGATGTGTACTTTTTATTTCTGCAATAATTTGATCCTTTGTTGCATCTCTTAAAAGGATTTTGTCTTGCCAGTATCATGTTTTTTAAGGATAATGAAAAACTAGTTGTTGTATTAGTCATTTTTTTCTAAAGTAATTAATTGCTGAGATCATTCTTTCTGCTGCACTATTATGCAGATTTGCAGTTTGCAAATTGTTGTTCAGTCCTATCCGACTCTCCGTGACCTCATGAAATGCAACACACCAGGAACATCTTTATGCCCATGGTCATGCTGATCCACTTGGTATCCATGGCAGAGATACTGGAGTAGGATGCCCATTCCTTCCCCAGTGGGCCATAGCATACAGCTCCTGGTATTCCTAGGTGGTCTCCCATCCAAGTACTGAACTGGCTCAACCCTCCTTGGCTTCAGGGTGGTGTGACCCCTTGGTTCCCTGACTGGAATCAAACCCAGGTTGCAGCGGTGAAAGCACCAATTCCTAACCTCCTGGACCATCAAGGAATCCAGTTTGTGAATACCAATCGGCTAATTAGTGACACATTGATTTTGCAAACAAACCAGCACAACCTACCCCAAGTTTTGACGTAATCTTCTTAAGCACCGCAAACTACAAATCTGCATATTGAGCTGCATATCTGTATAATGATGTGACACAAACAATGCTGAATATCTCCGTGCTGATTTACTATAGAGAAATGTACTAGACAGTTTGATTAATGTTTATAATTTATATTAATTTAAATATTGTCACCACCAACTCATTCAGTATGGGTCTGCTTGAGACAACAAGCTGCATGTTTGCGCTTATGTTCTGCAGCCGGTGCGAGCCGTGCAATGCCCAGCTCTGGGGGGCCTAGTGAAGTCTTTTTATTTATTTATTTATTTATTTATTTATTTGTTACATAAAAAAAAATAATCTATAGTATAGGGGCCCTCCTCGGCACCCCTGGGCCCTTTCCCCCAATTTTGAGGGCTTCCTACCTTCCTGACTCCACAGTGGAACAGGAGCCATGGAGGAGGAGCCGGGCACGGAGAGAGAGGTCCAGCTGCCTGGATTAGGTGAGAGACAGGGGAGACGGAAGGGGGAGAAGAACGAAAGGGGGAGAGTATGAGTGGGAGGATTTAGGAAAGAAGAGAGGGGGAGGAGGGGAGAGAATATGATAAATTGAAAGTTGATCATTACTACATAAAGTCATGGAATCTGGATAGGTTCTAGCCTGTTAAAGGTCCTCTGCTGAGTGGGGAATATATCTATCTAGCTATCCATATCTATCTATCTATCTATCTATCTATCTATCTATCACTGGAGGGGGGGCCAACACGGGGTCTGTATTTTTGCCCCGGGGCCCTCCATTCACTAGCTCATTTTAATTCCAAGCAAAATGAAGGAAGGTGATGAACACTTATATTGGCCACACTGCTCAGGGTTAAATTCCTGCAGTCCTCGCCCACATCTGCATTATTACAGAGGCAAAAACAGCCCCCTTGTAGGACTCCTCTGTCAATATCATTAGACAGTGAGAAAATTAAAGGTAGACCACTTTATGAAGGGAAACAAATGTCTTCCCCTCCGCCCACCTGGGGGTACAGTGTGGGCTCTGTAGCCGTCCGGGGTCCCGGGAGGGCCATAAACCAGAGAATATGGAAAATGTTGAAAGCAACCAAGAGGAAGTCTGCTTGCACGGTGCAGTTACTTATATTAAAACTTGGCTGCTGTTCTAGCACTCCACTAAATTAACCTCAAAAACTGGCCATGACGGCAAAATGTCCATAGTAATTGTTTTTGTTGGCATTTTCCTTCAATATTAACTCATCGATCTAACATGAGTCTCTGCGCTTGGAATGTTTGTCTGGCGGTGTGTTTTTTTACTTTTTACTTTTTTTTTTCTTTCATGCAATCATGGAAAAATATGTTTCTGCTCGGAGCAGTTGTCAAACAAGTTTCTTTCATCGGCAATCAGACGCAAGGCAGCTGAGTGGGGCTGTTTAGTCTGGAGAGAATACCCTGGAGATTTCACTCACTGTAGGAAATTATAATAATGCAGAAACCTCTTTTTGTGGGGTGGGCTTTAAAATGTTAAATTCCAGTGTTTATCCATATGAAAAATGAATAATATCACACAGTAGACTTGAGCGAAAAAACAAGTGCGTGTCCGGAAAGCTATATTTAATCATTGTTCTAGCTAATTAAAAACACAACAAATACATGCACTTAAAAAAAGTGCCACTGTTGTCATATACAGTAAAAAAAACATTATCTGTCACCCACTGGGACTCCCTAGCGCGGAAAACTGTAGTCCCCGAATTCAAGTGTCTAAAAGACCCTTAAACACCCCAAACACCCTCAAAATGCCTTTAAAAATACATTAGCACCTAAACTGGGCCATTTAGGCCCATAAAAAATAATTAGAAAAAAAGTTAGCATTTTTATTTATTTTTTTGCAGTCTCGAACTCCAGATAGTGCTGGTTTAGCGGGAGTCAATTTTAAAATGGGGAATTAATGCCGGTTGCTTGAGAGTCCCAGTTAGTTGGGTGCCGGATAACTGGGATTCTACTGTATTTAAACTATACAGAAATATAGTGGGTGGGTTAGCAAGGCTGACTGACATGTAAAAAAGATAATCTTCAATGTGCTTTTACTGTTGGAAGATACATTTTTATGATAACATTCATTATTACCTATAGTTTCAAATGATATCATATTTGTAACCTCTGCTTTGTCACTTTAAAGGGCTGCAGTAGGTAATTATTTAAAATACAGTTGCAAATAGGGAAAATTGTTTAGAATGAAAAAAAAAACACATACAGCCTCTAATGCATTATCTTTTTTTATATGCAGTTTACCATTTTGGATTCTGTTGATCAACTTGCTGGGATAAGAGGAGACTTTAAATGCATCAGATGCTCCTATCTGCGCAATTTAACACCTAAAAAGGCTAGTGCTTTCAGTATGAGTAATAATTAGAAAAGAAAACGGAACACTGCAGTACAGGATGATTGCTTATAAAAAAAAATAGTATTGGTTATTTAAAGTACCCTAAAATGCGCTAGCACATTCAGTGATTTTTAGAAAACTATATTTGATAGTAACTTACGGTCAGACTTGGCTTTGTATCTATCCACTATAAAGTCAATGGAACGTGGTGGTTTTGTCTAGCAGATAGCTGCTAAAGTTTCACACACAAAGTGTACCAACAGAACAATCTCTTCTGGCTGCTTAATTATTGTTAAAGGTTTCCCTTGGTATTGGGCTTTTGCTGTGAGGGTAGACTATCAATGATTGTTCTTTTGGTATAGCTGATTGTTCTTAACACTCTCTTTAGACTATTTCTCTGACCCTCCCCTTAAAGCCATGTTTCCTGGATTATGATTACATCTGATAGAGGAGAATCAATGATGTATGCAAACATTTTTGTGCATGACAAAATACCAAAATAGAGATTTGGCAAACATGGTGAATTTGTCAATCTCTTTATTTTGCAAGCAGTTGCTTTTCAGAGTTAACACCCCTACATATCCAAGCTAAAATTAGCATAAAATGCATAATTTTGTTTTTGCCAATCAGACAACTATACATGTTTAATACATTGTAGCAACCTGTTATAGCAGCTTGTGCAGGAAGGAATCATGGGATGTGTAGTCCTCTTCAGCAAGAAGCAGGAGGAGCCAGACACTGCTGTGTAAGATCTCTGCATTGAGCTGCTTTTGGCTTGAAGGTTACTAAAGGGTTAAAATCCATACCCAAATGTAGTGTTTCTATTGGTCGGTACACTGTGCCTATGTAAGCAGCTCTGGTGTGGAAAGCAAGCTTTACGTAATGTGTGTGTTGGATTAGAGAAACATAAGAACAGGGCAAGTTACATATACCTTTTTATAATCTTATTTAGGTGAAGACAAATACTTCACTGGCAGCTGATCTTCTTTTTAAAAATGAATTTAATATTTGAATATTGCAATTATAAATGATCAACTGTCAATGCAGACGTGCTAGGGCATTACAGTGGGGCTTTAAAATACCATATAGGGGAAAGCTGATTACAGTGGTCCTTGAAGATTGTTTTGCAAAGCCAGAAACCTTATCTGAATGTTTCTCTTCCATATGTCACATATTGTACAGTACATCTTATATTTTTAAGAAACCTTGAATCCCCTAATTGTATCTCGAGGGAAGGACAAACTTTTGTGCTTGTGTGGAATAAAATATTTTGCTGTTCTTGACATTTTTTTCATCCTACTCTCAATATAATTTTAAATAGAAAAGAAAACTGCAGTGAAAATTTCTGCTTCCTCGTAATTATTTTGTTTTGCTGTTTTAGCCATATATTTATCATGGGCAGTGCCAGCCTAATGGCACTTGCTCCCTAGGCAAGCAGCTAAAACATTAATGGGCCTTCTAATACCTTTATTCTTAGTTTTAAAGTCTTTCACTTTAAATACTAGTTAATCTTGGTTCTTAGTTCTACATGATTTTTTTTTTTTGTTTTATTTGGTATTCATTTTCTGAAACTTGTTTAAAGTAAATGATCAGGAATAATGATGCTGAAATAGAATACGGACTGTGGAAAAAATACTTATTTTGCCTTCAGCTTGAGGTAAAGGGTTATCCAAATAACAGTCTGGAAAATAAGTCCCCATGATGCAATGTAAGGCCCCATGCTAATCGAGCGTTGTAAATTGCAATCTAGTCATTTATAGTCTGCAGAAGCTTTTTTCCTTATGTTACACTTCGATGTTGATCTTTAGCTCCCCTACATTACGGCACTCGGCTCACATCCGTAACTCAAAGCCTTGTCCGTAAAAGATTTCAGAGTGGGGAGTACCCAAACCAAACTTTACGGATGAGAAACTGCTCTAGGAACCATTAATTGTTATAATGCGTGAGAACAAGTGCCTTACCAGCGTCAGGGAACCATTATGTATATGTGTGTGTGTTTGTATGTTTATGTTGTATGTTTATATTGTATGTGTATAATATGTGTATGTGTTTTTATATTGGACTATTAAGTGTCAAATAATGTTGAAATGTAATTTTTTTTTTATTGCTTTTTGGTGCTATACTGTCTATTTAACTGCTGCTGCTGCACTCAGCAATGGTTTTAAAACCACTTGCGAGTGATCTCTGGTAATGTAATATTTTTTTCAGATTTTCTGCAGCTACCACACTGCCCTATTTTGCAAGTGATCCATAAAGTGCTTTTCGGCTTTGTTGTGCCGCAGTTCCTCGCAGGAGTTCTCTTGCAAGTTTTCCGTGATGGGTGATTAACATAGTTAGCAGGAGTCGGCTGAATATAATCGTTTTTCTAAACCGTTTTATGCACATGGCCTTCACAACTGCCAAAGATTATTTTATTTTTTTTTGTCTTTTTTTTTTTTTTCTCAAATGGCAGTGCTTAAAGGACCACAGTACAATGAAAAGAATCCAGATATTTGAGTATAATATAGCATGAAAGAAAAGAAAAAAGTCCTACCTCCACCAATTTAGCCTGGATCCCTCCAGGTAAAAACTGGAAGTTGTTTGTTTGTGTGAGGTGAGTTTACATTCCTGGAGAGAGATTATTGCAGTGAATGATACAAGGGGTCTGCTTCTGGGCTAGTGAGAGGGACGGGGTTTTCCAGCGGCTCTATTTTTTTTTTTTTTCGTTTCAACTCTTAGGGAGTGATGTAATAAACACAATTGATTCCTGTAATTATAAATAGAATCTTTAAACAATCAGATTTAGTGAAAATAATGTTTTATGGCAATGGTTTTAAATCACTGCTAATATTATTAGTATTTAGATACTTCACAAATAAGATTTTTTTTTTTCTGAAACTGCACAGTTTCTTTAATAATTGCAGCACAGAAATATTCTTGTAATTTGTAAAATGTGTAGTTTTAATGTAATTCGGATACACATTCCTTATCCCTCTTAATGATTATTTGTATTCAGGTTACAGCCCAAAAAGCAGCTATAATAAATCTTCATAAACCGGCATATTAATTTATGTCAAACTCTTCAGTGCCCCCTCCACCCTTTTTTTTTTTCTTTCTGTATTTTATTTTATGCACTTTTTACATCGTTTATACTTTTGTCTATTATAGAACATAGAGGCCCACTGGGAGGCGGAAGCAAGTTTATTATTCCCTGCACTTAAAGCTGAGCTTGCAGTGTAAATACTTTTATTGATAACTGGCTGCAAAGTCCTACAAAAAATATATACTTTTGTATGACATGAAATTTGGCATTAGCAGACTTTTGGCTTCATCATCCCTCGATTTTTAAAGTACAAAATAATGGGATGCGGTTGCTTTGCAAGATGTTTTAGTGTGGTTAGATACAAATAAAGTCCAACATTTATTTATTTATATAACAGAAAAAGTCAATGTGCATAACTATTCACCCCCTAAAGACAATACTTTGTAGAGCCACCTTTTGCTCCAAGTCGCTTTGGATAAGTCTCTGTGAGCTCGCCACATCTTACCACTGGGATTTTTTCCCATTCCTCCTCGCAAAACTGCTCCAGCTCCTTCAAGTTGGATGGTTTGCGCTTGTGAACAGCAATCTTTAAGTCTGGCCACAGATTTTCTATTGGATTGAGGTCTGGGCTTTGACTAGGCCATTCCAACACATTTACATGTTTGCCCTTAAACCACTCAAGTGTTGCTTTAGCATTGTGTTTGGGGTCATTGTCCTGCTGGAAGGTGAACCTCAGTCCTAGCCTCAAATCACGCACAGAGTGGTACAGGTTTTGCTCAAGAATATCCCTGTATTTAGCACCATCCATCTTTCCCTCAACTCTGACCAGTTTCCCAGTCCCGGCTGCTGAAAAACATCCCCACAGCATGATGCTGCCACCACCATGTTTCACTGAGGGGAGGGTGTTCTTTGGTTTTGCGCCAGACATAACATTTTCTTTGATGGCCAAAAAGTTTAATTTTAGTTTTATCAGACCAGAGCACCTTCCTCCATACATTTTGGGAGTCTCCCACATGCCTTTTCGCTAACTCAAAACGTTCCATTTTGTTTTTTGCTGAAAGTAATGGCTTTCTTCTGGCCACTCTGCCATAAAGCCCAACTCTATGGAGCGTACGGCTTATTGTCGTCCTATGTACAGATACTCCAGTCTCTGCTGTGGAACTCTGCAGCCCCTCCAGGGTTACCTTAGGTCTCTGTGCTGCCTCTCTGATTAATGCCCTCCTTGCCCGGTCCAAGAGTTTTGGTGGGCGGCAGTCTCTTGGTAGGTTTGCTGTTGTGCCATGTTCTTTCCATTTGGTTATGATAAATTTGATGGTGCTCCTTGGATATATAGAGTTCCTTGATCTTCATGGCCGTGTTTGGTTAGTGGTGCCTCTTGCTTAGGTGTTGCAGCCTCTAGGGCCTCTTGAAAAAGGTGTGTATATGTAATGACAGATCATGTGACACTTAGATTGCACACAGGTGGACATGATTTCACTAATTATGTGACTTCTAAAGGTAATTGGTTTCACCAGAGCTTTTTATTGGCTTCATAACAAAGGGGGTGAATACATACGCACATGACAATTTTCTATTTCTAAAAAATAGTTTCACCTCGCTCCACCAGACTATCCTCCTGCTTTTAAATCCTTCAAAACTTCAATAAAACGCACCTCTTTAAAGAAGCCTATAACCTTCCTCCCTAACATGCTCAGCACTACTCTCTCCCTACTGTACCACATACACACTTCAACCTTTAGATTGTAAGTCTGCGAGTTTCAATCCTGCGCGGTGCTTTAGGGAAAGCGCTATGGACACCGGATTCCAAGCTCAAAGACAGGGCCCTCCACTCTTTGAAATGTTTGAATCTTTAACTTGTCTTTGCCTGTAACTTAACTTATGTATAGCGCTACGGAATATGTTGGCATGTTGCAAAGAAACGATAATAATAGTATGTGTGTGTGAGTGTGTATATGTATGTGTATGTGTAATAATAGTATGTGAGTGTGTGTGTGTATAATATATATATATATATATATATCACATATATAGTTGTGAGCGTACGAGTTGTTGCTAACGCTGCGGGCTCGCTCCGCGAGTCGCGGCCCTCGCGAAGCGAGGGCCGCGACTCGCGTAGCGAGCTGCCGCCCTCGCGTAGCGAGGGCCGCGGCTCGCGCAGCGGCTCGCGCAGCGAGCCGAGGCCCTCGCTTAGCGAGGGCACTGCCCGAGGGTCTCAGTTGCTGGCATGGAGCGCCGAAGGCGCTCCTTGCCAGCAACTGCGACCCTCGCAAACTTCACGTCGCAACCCAAACAGTACGACACACACATTACGACACTCGCAAACAACATACGACACACGTTCACACACATTACGGACTCGCAACACTCGGACGCAACTCGCGAACATTACAAAATGTAAAACACAATACATACACACACCACATACATAAAAAACTTACCTACACCAAGAGGGAGCACCCAGCACCTCGAAAATACAACTTACACCTCGATTTTACTTCAAATAAAACAGTTTAGAGACTAAAAAAAAAACGAAGCGAGAGAAAAAATGGCCGCCGAACAAAACGAAAACGAGGCTACAGCACTCTAAACTCGCAAAACACCACAAGAAACTCGCAAAACACCACAAAACACCTACGGATATTCCGATACAAACGTATAACACACATTACTCGCCATTTGACGCCAATGCGGAAGTACACGACAACGGTTTGGGCTCGCGCACGCACAGTGTTACACTGCACACATTCAGCACGCTTACACAGCAGATCCACACCACTAATGCTGCAGCAACATCAAAACACATTCACAGCTCTTCCACACAATGCTTTAAAATAGGTAAAGTATATTCATTTATTAATGTATTATATATTTCATTATTACACACTAAACAGCATTAGCTACCTTACAATTTCATTGCCGTAATTTTTTGACGGGCAATTCGCTAGTATATAAATAATATATTGTCCAGTGGTCTTTTAATATGAATTGGTAATGGTGCTTTTGGTTCTCACCATGACTGTACAAATAGAAGTAAAATATTAATCTAGTGAGGTTTATTTCCTGACAAACTAGTTCTGTGCACCTCATAATAAATTCTAATATGCATTTTCTACTCCTGTGTTTATAGCACATAAAGCACATGAAATATTGCTTGGAAGGGATTCAGATATGAAACCATTTTAATCTTGCAATGAAACTGTGGTCTTGATTCAGGGCAGAATTCAAACACTATTATTTTTGTTGGATGCAGCAAGACTTAAATGCAACCACATATATCGCAAACCTCTAATGAAAAAAAAAAAAAAAAGGAATGGTTTTCATTTTATACAATTTCCTGCATGATGGGCCCTAAACAGGATTCATATTTACACAAGCTGAAGCCTGAACAAAAATGTGTGTTCTGTCCATTTTAATAGCCATTGTGAGGACTAGTAATTACTTATTGAATTGAGGCTGATTCCCCATGTTTAGCCATATAATAAAATAGTTACATGTCTGTTTTTCTTGTTAATGGGACTCTCTCATCTTTATTGTTTTAAAGAGACAGAGTGGACCTTTTAAAATGATAATAATAATAACAATACAAATAAAAAAAAAGCTCTATTGAAGGATCACGTTAAAAAGGTTCTCTAAAGGATAGTTATGTAAGGTCTGATGAGAATAAAAACTATATATTAAACTTTCACTGTGCTTTTAAACCATTACTATTTTACAATCATGCCTGACTATAAGTTCTAGATCTCTTAACCTGCTGAATGAAGTATTGTGGCTGCAGAAGAGCCACACAGAGGGTGTGCGTTTGCTTAGCTCAGTTGTGTCTGTGACCTCATGGACCGCATGCTGATCCACTTGGTATTCATGGCAGAGATACTGGAGTGGGTTGCCAGTTCCTTTTTCAGTGGGCCACAGCATACAGCTCCTGGTATTCTTAGGTGGTCTTCCAAGTACTTACCAGGTCCAACATGGCTCCAGGGTGGTGTGATTTCTTGACTCCCTGACTGGAATCAAACCCAGGTTACAGTGTTGAAAACCCTGAATCCTAACCAGGGACCACCAGGGAACCCCACACAGAGGCTTTCTAAATAAACATACCACTGCAGTATTATAGTGGGTGAAAACTAGACTAGGTTTGGATCTTTTTGTACACTTTATACTTAAACAACCACTGTGCAATAAACGTGATATATGTGATATATGTAAATGTTCTATCATATCTCTCCCGGTTCTCTAATCCAGAGGGATCTAATCAAGAAAAGCAAGAACAAGAGGTCCTGATTTAAAAAATTAGTAGATTTAGGGGTAATTTGAGAGAGTATTTTACAAACTTCTTGTGAACAAACACGATAAAGGGATTTTTAAGCATGATTGGGATAATTAGAATGCTATCTGGAAGTTAAATTAAACCAAACTTTTAATTCGATAGAATGGACAAACTAGATGGGCTTTTTGGTTCATATGTGCTATCAATCCTAAATTGCTTTGTTGTCAAACTGTGCTACAAATTAAATGTATGCTTTCTTGACTTAAAGGACTCTGATGTATTATCCATTTTTTCTAAATTGAATCAATCCTGGGAAAATCAGTGTTGCTGCATTTTTATATGCAAATGAGTGGCTCACAAATATTAATTTGCTGTTTTGATTTGCTAATTAGGATTACAGTCTGCTTTTCTGTCTCTGGAGTGCCCAAAATAAATTGATGCAATGTTATCCGCAGTTAGACACTCTCCCACCCTTATCAAGCAATCAGAGATGCACATTCTAATACAGAAGCAGCAAAATTTAATTCTAAGTATTTTAGAAATGGTTTGCTGTAGAGAAAAACTACTAGTACAATGAACACCAAATTTTTAATGCTCTTTAAAATAATATTAACTTCTTGTTGGGGTGACAGAGTACCGTACTTTTTTTTAATACAAATTATTTGTATGCAGAAAAATTAATTTTGCAATTTTTAATACTTGTCCTTTTTAAATACTTAACTAAACACTGTGGCGTCCTGTGATCCTTTTAATTAAGTAGAGAGAAGTACCAGACACCACGTGCAGGGCTGTGTTCAATCCACCAAATCACTCTTCCTGTGGGGTGTGTAATTGTTCACTTCCCTCTTGCCTAAATCTCCTGTCCACTAGTTTAGCGCAACTGGATGTCCCCCAAAAAATATTAGCGCTCCTGTGTGTGTGTGTGTATATGTATGTGTGTGTGTGTATATATATATATATATATATATATATATATATATATATATATATATATATTAGTTACATAGTAATTAAGGTTGAATAAAGACTTTCAGTCCATCAAGTTCAACCTGTTAAGATCTCCTCTGATCTGCAAAATGCGGATTAGTTATTAATTAATTTGTTGATTAAATAATTATTAATAGTATTGGAGTATGAATAAAGAGTTAGTCCATCTAGTTCAACCTTTTTAGATCTCTATTGATCTTTTTAATGTGGACTATTTATTATTATTGTTAACTGATCCAGAGGAAGGCAAACAGAAAAAGAAACCCCATTGAAACTTTGCCAATTGTCTCATAAGGGGAAGAAAAAGCAAAATGCCTTCCTGACCCCAGAAACTGGCGATCAAATTTCTCCCTGGATCAATATTCCTTCGCTAGTTATCTAGCCTTGAATTGCCTCTTTATTCAAAAATATATCTAACCCCTTTTTGAAGTTATCTATCGAATTCGCTGTCACCACCTCCTTTGGTAGAGAATTCCACAGTTTAAACACCCTAACTGTGAAGAACCCTTTTCTTTGTTTAAGGTGAAATCTTTTTTCCTCTAACCTCAAGGGATGTCCTCTTGTCAGTTGAAGAGTATATTATTGAAGAGATACATTTAAGTATGAAACAAAGTGTTTTGAGAATGTTGTTTTATTGTGCTCATTCCATAGTAGGTTATGCCTGTCTGAGAAAATAACTGACAGGATCAACTGAGAAAAGAAAATGCAGTAAAAAATGCATTTAAGTTACAAATGTCAAGATATGGTTTTAGGTTTCTAAATTCATTTTGTATATTATTTAGCTTTACTATTTAAAACACAGTATGTACAAAAAAAACAAAAACTGGTACAGTTGTTTAGAATAAATAAATAACCAAACTGCCCCAATAAAATATACATTCCTGCATAAATAAAGGTAACTTTGTCTGCTATTTAAGATACCACATAGAAAATATTTGACCACAGTGGTCGTTAAACGCTTTAGCAATATATTTGTTTTAATAAGAGTAGGTGAAGTCTTAAATTATTTTGGAATAATTTTTACAACCAAAACACTGGGTAAATCAATCCTCCCGTAGCTATAAATGTCAGGGAGAAATAATTGCCAAATCAATTGTGGAACTGTTTTTTTGGAAAACAATTTTCTTTCTGTTACAAAGCTGTAAACACCGTACCCCTGTGATTTATCAAAATCGGGTTTTAGTTACTAGAAACTTTCTGACGTAATTAAATCTTTGGCAGCGTATCAAAATATAATGCACTGTGATTAATGTTTTAATAAGCACTTACCATGATGTGGAGGTGAAGCGGTTTCCTGTATGGAGCGATGAGGAAGCAGGTGTGCTCAGTCAGCAAACAAGCCGGCGTATATATGGAATAAAGCACAGTGGGGTCAGTATTTGGGAATTCAAATATTACTTTTTTTTTTGTTTAACGTCATGTTGCCAAAATGCACCAGTGCCATCCAACGTTGGTCATCGCTGGATGTCACAGATGGTTTCTTATGTACTTATTTACAAGTTTATATCTGGAGTTTTAATTTACTTAGTCGTAAAAATGTACCACTGTGGCCTATTTTTGTTCTACATGTAATCTTAAAAGGATTCTGTCACCCCAAAAAGGAAGTTGATTTTAATTTGAAATATTATTAATACTGGCTCGGAGTGCTTGATAAGGGTGGGGAGTGCCAGATAATATTGCAGGTTATTAATATGCATAAGATGCTCATTTGCATATAAACACAGAAATTGAGCATGCGAGTTGTTGCTAACGCTTGCGGGCTCACGTAACGAGCCCGTGGCCCTCGCTCGCGCAGCGAGACGCGGCCCTCGCAAAACGAGGGCCGCAGTTGCTGGCAAGGAGCGCCAAAGACCAAAGGCACTCCTTGCCAGCAACTGCGACCCTCGCAAACTTTACGTCTTTACGCAAACAACATACGAGACACGTTACCACCCATTACGACCTCGCAAAAAACGGGCGCAACCCGCGGACATGAAAAAATGAAAAACACAATAAATACACACTACACATACATAAAAAGCTTACCTACAGCAAGAGGGAGCATCCAGGACCTCAAAAAATGAAGTTACACCTCAATTTAACTCAAAATAAAAGAGTTTAGACACTAAAAAATTCTCTAAGCGAGAGAAAAAATGGCCGCCGAACAAAACGAAAACGAGGCTACAGGACTCTAAACACGCAAAACACCACCAGAAACACGCAAAACACCACAAAACACATACGGATATTCCACAACAGACGTATACCACACATTAGCCGCCATTTTAGAACAATGCGGAAGTACACAGCTACGCTAACGGTTTTGTCTCGCGCACGCACACTATTACACTGCACACATTCATCACGCTTACACAGCAGCTCCACACCACTAATGCTCCAGCAACATCAAAACAGATTGTCAGCTCTTCAACAGAATGCTTCCTGCGTATATTACTTCAAAATAGGTAAAGTATATTACTTTATTCATGTATTATTTATTTAATTATTATACACCAAATAGCATTAGCTTACTTACAATTTCATTGCCGTCATTTTTTGAAGGGCAATTCGCTAGTTAATTAATAATTATTAGATTAATATATGTGAATATTTAAGCAATGAATCGATGTATTTTAAAGAGCAAAGCATTTATTTCTTCATAAAATAAGGTAATGTAAAATGTTCTTTATGTGCATATTTTTTTATATTAATAAATAAGTTAATATACTTTACCTATTTATAATTATTAGCCAGCAATCAATCTCCTGAAGAGCTAACAATCTCTTTGGATTTTCTGTCAGCAGAAAATGTCAAGTCAGACTGCCATCACCTGAGGAGAAAGTGTCAGTAATGTGCCTTTTGTGCAGTGTATATATAGGCTACGTGCGCAAGACATAACCGTTGGTTTAGGCAGAAAAGCCGCCATTTCAGAATCGTAATGTTTTGATTTGCAAGTTAGTGCTGTAAAATGGCGGTGATATTCTATGTCTTAGGCGCCTCATGAGCAGATTCTGTCCTTCCTAATGGTGTATTTTGTACCTTGTACGTGCCTGGGTAAAAGTCGTACGTCCCTGGCAATGTTTTGCGCTCTTCAGGGTCGTGTAGCCTCGTTTTAATTTTTTTTCCTGCTTAGCCGATGTTCAAGTCCCGAAACTCCTTAAATTTGACTTAAATTGGAGTGCAACCTCACTCGAACATGTCCTGGCTGTCCCCCCGTGCTGTGTTTGATGGGGTTTTTAAATGTTTTTGTTTGTTTTGTTTTTTGTTTTTTTGATGTAAGCGGTTCGGCTGTTCACCACGTATTTTTGCGACCTCATAATTTTTTGGGGGGAAGTCTTTTGGCTGGTATTTTTTTTTCCTAAGTCACTTCACGAGGGTCCTCATTTGCCGGAGTGCGAGACGTGCGAGCCTCCGCCTCCGCAAATGCGGCCCGACCTGCGTCCCTTGCTTCGCGTGACGACAAAGCATGACGTCAACTCGCAGTTTGACCATTTTAATATGTGATAGAATCTGTAAACTAAGAGCTTCCCATTATTCATATTTTAGATGTCACATTCCTGTGTGCAGATTGTAGGTAGAGGAAGCTTCTAAGTCTTCTCCCAACTAGAGCTATATTTCTATATGTGTGTGTGTGTGTACAAACAATGGTTGCTCTTTGAAAGACTACGGCAGTTCCATATTTATACCATGCTCTTTTGAGGAATTACTCTTTATAATCACCTTTAATTTATTAAATGTACTATACAATTATGCTGTAGTGGCAGACACCATTTTTATTTGTGTTTATTTGCTTCCACCATTAGCAGAGAGTGAATTCAGAGAGGCTTTTAGCTTCTACAATCAAGTGGGATTTCTCAGTACCAGTGGTTTCAATAATATAAATATAGTTGGTTTACAAGGTCTTTTTGTGCCAAAACTACTGAAATAAACTGGTAGTTCAAACAAGTCAGTAGCTGCCCACTTACTATATAATATCTACAATAAGACTATCTACATGTAATAGTTAATAAAAATAATTTATTTATTTATTTTTCCCTCTTAATACCCATGACCGTAATCAAATGTAGTGTTTCAAAAGAGCCTAGCGTAAGTATGTGGCTGCAGTGGTTTACAATTTTAATTCTTTATTTATTTAACAAGCAATTCTGATATTTAAAAAAAAAAAAGAAGGAAATACAGATGTTATAAGTCGCTTATTTGAATGCTTTCAATAGCACCAAGTTTCCATTCCCCCAACAATTGTGTTGTTTTTTTTTTATTTATTTTTTTATTGTTTTAGAATTTGCAGGCCTGCTTTTATGTGTTTTTTCCTATTTATCTCTGTCATTGCTCTGGCACATAAGATAAATATGGAATGCAACGTCCCAGCTCTGTCACTTTGTGTGGAAATGTAATGAGACTCCAGATGTACAATACACAGCTCTTGATACTGTGCACATGGCAAACCCCACCGGTCTTACCCTCCGCACTGTACAGGCAGCAAGCTGTCGGGGTTAAGCACCGGCTTCCTTTTTCACAGGCTGCTGTAGGATATACTTGCAGGGCTTGAGAGTGGGATAATGCTGGCATCAGACTGGGAACACGTGGGATAAATACGAATAGAATCTCCTGTGTGTATTTATATGTAAAATTACTGTAAAAGTAATTTTTTTGTATATTCATCATAATTATCTTTGTGTCTGAGGGTATTTAATGTAAACAGAACTTGATTTATTTCTATTTTAATACTGTTGTATGCTTTAGGGTTTGATATTGGTGGTAATTCATCATTTTGTATGTATGTCTGTACGTTTTTAATCCCAAAATATTTTCCAGAAGTGTGTATATATATATATATATATATATATATATATATATATATATATATATATATATAAACACACAATTGTAAATAAATAGTACATCTGTGTTCACATTTGAAAGTCTAAAACAAGTTAAAAAACCTGCTTCCAGTTCAGAATTCCGAGGAAAAAACGTTATTACGCTTCATTCTGGGAAGCTGAGCTGGGACATGCAAATGTGCCCACAAATGCCTCTCTCTTCATACCCCATTTAAAACATGGCTTCCTTCAAGCTTATGCCTGCTGCATTATACAGCCTTTAGAAAGACGTTCAGACGTAGAAACATGTTAAGTAGGCAGGCGTAGCGTGACGTCATCACGTTTCAGACGCACACTCTAACCAGGAAGCGCGAATCTCCACAGCTAATAGAGACACTGAGTATCTCAAATTAGAGGATAGACCGGGCACTTAACCACTGCTAACTCCAGACCACTCAACAGACTATAGTGGAGCAAGTGTGGGGACCTATGGGAGAAAACAGAAAGTATAAGATAAGCATTGTTGGGGAGAATTACACATTGGTGTGCCTCAATAGAATACTCCACCTATACATTTTCATATGCCAATTGTAAATTGCAGGCTACCCCATTATAGGGTTAGTGATAAACCACGCTATGTCTTATTACACATAATACACCAACTAAAGGGTTTATTATGTGGGTATGCCATATATATGATACCTTAGATTGCAGTCATATGCAAATTTGGTATCCACTAAACATTCAAGCTGGCTATGGTTAAAAGAGCGCCCCACAACCCTCTATAAGTTACTTGTAGCTGACAATTTCACACTTTGTTATTGCCACTTATCAATTATAATTACAGCAGCTAACCAAGGACTTAGGGCCTCATTCTATTATCGGCCGCAGCCGTTGCGGGGCCGCAAGGACTGGCCGCAAGCTATTCTGCTATTCTATTCCCCTCCGGCCAGGGATTCCGGCAGGCTTGCGACCTGTGCCTTGCTATCTCTTGCGGCCGCTCGCGCCGGAGGAAATCCTTTGATCTAAAACGGCCGCAAGGAAATCGGCCGTAAGAAAATCCTATTTGCAATTCAATTGCTCCGGGAACCCTCTCTGCAAGGCTAAAAGCGAGCCGCAGCTTACTTGCAGGAAAGAGGTCCCGCTAGCACCAATTAAGCACGAAATATAGCCCAAATAAAGCCATCCTGCACTTTGGGAAGACTATAAAGGTATTTTAGGTGTTAGCAAAAATAGCACAAAATTCCCCTATACTCAAATCCGTAAAATATATTTTTTTTAATATACGTCAAATATCCATGTAAAAAGACCATAGGGCTCGGAGCACCTCAGACCCGCCCACGCCGCAGCCGGAAAATAAACGGTTAATTTAAACTCGGGTTTGGGCTGATGTGCAAGCTTGAGAGTGGGTTACTTTTAATCCTCATGTCCCCCAATATGATCCCTAGCATTTACAGAGCTTTACAGAGCTGTTTTGAATTTATTTTTGACTTTTTAGATTTCAGAGCTTACGGCCGGCCGTAAGAGGAGAACCTTGCGGGGCCGTTTAATTGAATTGCGAGGTAACGGGACCCCCGCAAGGAATCGCAGCCTAACGGCCGGTTTACGGCCGATAATAGAATGAGGCCCTTAGTGTTTTTTGTTTTTAAGTTTCACCTTTTTAAATCCTTTTTAATCGTCGCTGTCCATTTTTCATTTCGTCGTTTTTTCATTTCTAAAATTACCCATTAATGTTTTCTATCCAATTTGTAGTGCTAAGCACTAATGGGACCATTTGCCTAAAGGTAAATTTTATTTTGGATTTTGCACAAGCTGAGAATTCTATCCACGTACAGCTCTTTCAAGCTTACTGGCTATCATCAGCATGGAGCATTTAAAAAAATAAATAAATAAACGCACACACAGCATGGGGGGACAGCCACGACATCTGCCAGTGAGGTTGCCTCCCAATTAAAGTCTAATTTAAGGAGCTTTGCAACTTGAAAATCAGCTATGCGAGAAAAATGGCGGCCGAAAAAAGTTTAAACAAGGCTACACGACCCAAAACCCGCAAATAACAGCCAGGCACGTACGACTTTTGCCAAGGACAGTACAAGGTACAAAAATACAAAATTTCGAGGTCGCAAAAATACGAACTTAACGGCTGAACCGCGCACAGCGAAAAACATTAAAAACACACAAAATAGAAACCCAAATAAAGAACAAACATTACACACAGCAAGGGGGACAGACGGGAAGTCTGGGAGTCAGGTTGCACGCAAATTTAAGTCCAATTTACAGAGTTTAGACACTCGAAAATCCCCTAAGCAACAGAAAAAATGGCCTCCGAAACAAACGAAAACTAGGCTACACGACCCCTAAACCCGCAAAACATCGCCAGGCACATATGACTTTTACACAAACCCTTACGAGGTACAAAATACACTATTAGCAAGGACGCAAAATCCTCCACACCTGCGTACCACATACACAATCGCCGCCATTTTACAACACTAACTTACAGAATGCGGAACTACACAGCTACACAAACGGTTTGCCCTCGCGCACACAGCCTGTATACACTACACACTTCACACATTGCTGACAATTACACCTCAGATCAACAACAGTGCAAATCTACATTGTATGCTGCAGGAACATCAAAACAGATTGCTAGCTCTTCAGCACATTGTTTGCGTCATATATTAATTACAAATAGGTAAAGTATATTTATGATTTAATAATTATCATGAAAAAATACATATACAGAAAAAAGAAAAAAAAAACACCACTGGATCACAATAAACGACAAAGGCCTTCAACTCGCGCCTCACAAGGAGCGCCAACGGTGCTCATAGGACACAAAGTACACCAGGGGAGAGGCTTGCAATAAGCACCAAAAGGAAATCAGCTCCAACCTTACAATGAGCGCAAAAGTGCCTCTGATAACAAAAAATCCACCAACCGAGAGGCTCGCAATGAGCACCGAAGGATCTCAGGCAAATAAAACACTTACGGTCTGTGGCAAACAGCATTACCTGCCTTACAATTTTATTGCCCCGTAATTTTTTACGGGCAAGTCGCTAGTGTATATATATATATATATATATATATATATATATATATATATATATATATATATATATATATATATATATAAATAATATTAAAAGTTCAGAATTTAATTGAAGAATAAGGGAAAATCATCAGACCAAGTGGCTACAAAATAAATAATCCCAGTGAATATGCAGTGTAGGTAAAGAATATATTTAAGGAACTAGACATGGAAGATGAAATGCCTGAAGAAATTTGTAAGTTTGCAACATTTTCCAGGAAACCGCAACAAATTATATCTCCAAAAGAAAGAAAAGTCAGGCCTCTATGTAAATCAGGTGCTCTAAATTAGGGCACAGCTGAAAATCGACCGCGGGAGCATTTTTAGTTTCTAACCTAATGTAAACCTTTTGCTTCCCCAGATTAGGGCACTCTGTTGTGGCTACAGCAGGATTTACGGCTGTGCACAGATATCTATGCAGGGAGCAGCCAAACCAAGCTTTACAGATGAGACAGGGCTCTAGAAACCAATAGGAAATGTGAATGTCATTAATCTTCTAATAAGTGGACAGTGCCGTAACCGCTGCTGCAAGGTAAATTTTATATTTTTTATTTAATAATATATTTTGACATTAAGATGTTACAATTGTATTTATAGTTTCAATAGAGAAATGTGTTTATTTTGTTTTTAAATATATATTTACAAGCAAGAGCATTGTTCCTAGGCAATGTGTATTAATCCCTTGAGTACTGGGTTGTGTGTTACTCTGGATGTTGTATAATATAAAAAAAAGACCTGTTTATTTTGGACTGTTAGGTGTCAAATGTTGAAATGTCTCAACTTTTTTGGTGCTATACTATGGCACTGCCTTGATTTGCGAGTGATCTGACCAATGTTTTTAGCATAGGGTTTGGGTGTCAAAGTCTCCCAGAGTAACTCGTAATCTATATTTGGTGTAAAACTCCATGGCAAAGTGTGCCGTAATATCCAACTCCGGATTGCTGCAGTGAATTGTAGCAGTTCTATACCAATGTTTTAGGGGTGGGTGATTAACTTGGCCCTTGTAATTGCTTTTGATGGGACTACCATAGCCAATTTGCCTTCTTATGGTCCTATCTCATGGGGCTTTGAAAGTAGTCCATGAAAATTAAAGGTAGTGGAGATTGGAATTCTGCATTCAGTTGGCCAAATCTCTTTTTTTTTTTTGAGGAAAGAAAGAGCAGACAAGGAGTCATTCTATAAAAAGCAATCTAAAGAAATAGAAGATAAAAGATTAGAAAGTCAAGAGATCTCTTCAAGAAAACTGAGCATTTCAAAGGAACCTTTGATGCCAAAGTGGGCATTTTTAAAAGACAAAGATAGTAGGGACTAAACAAAATCACATCAGATAAAATAGAGGTGCCAGAAATACACTGAAGATCTATACAGGGAGGATCCTAATAGTGATGACTTCAGTAGTTTGTCCAATGAGCTGGATTCAGACATCTTGAAGAGTGAAGTAAGATGGGCCTCGGATGTCTTGCTGATAATAAGGCTGCAGGAGGCGATTGAATCCCAGTTGAACTGCTCAAAATCCTACAGGATGATGCTGTGAAAGTGTTACTTGCTTTATGCCACCACATTTGGAAAACTCAACAATGGCCAATAGACTGGAAAAGGTCAGTCTACAGTGGATATAAAAACTCTACACACACCTGTTAAAATGTCAGGTTTCTGTGCTGTAAAAAAATGAGACAAAGCTAAATAATTTCAGCACTTTTCCACCTTTTTTAATGTGACCTATAAACTGTACAGCTCAATTGAAAAACAAACTGAAATCTTTTAGGTGGAGGAAAAAAAAATAAAAAAAATAATGTGGTTGCATAAGTCTGCACACCCTCTTATAACTGGGGATGTAGCTGTGCTCAGAATTAAGCAATCACATTCCAAATAGTGTTAAATAGGAGTCCGCATACACCTGCCATCATTTAAAGTGCCTCTGATTATCCCCAAATAAAGTTTAGCTGCTCTAGTTGGTCTTTCCTGAAATGTTCTTAGTCGCATCCCACAGCAAAATCCATGGTCTACAGAGAGCTTCCAAAGCATCAGAGGGATCTCATTGTTAAAAGGTATCAGTCAGGAGAAGGGTACAAAATAATTTCCAAGGCATTAGATATACCATGGAACACAGTGAAGACAGTCCTCATCACGTGGAGAAAATATGGCACAACAGTGACATTTACCAACAACTGGAGCTCCCTCCAAAATTGATGTAAAGACGAGAAGAAAACTGATCTGGGAGGCTACCAAGAGGCCTACAGCAACATTAAAGGAGCTGCAGGAATATCTGGCAAGTACTGGCTGTGTGGTACATGTGACAACAATCTCCCGTATTCTTCATAAGTCTGGGCTATGGGGTAGAGTGGCAAGACTAAAGCCTTTTCTTACAAAGAAAAACATCCAAGCCAGGCTACATTTTGCAAAAACACATCTGAAGTCTCCCAAAAGCATGTGGGAAAAGGTGTTATGGTCTGATGAAACCAAGGTTGAACTTTTTGGCCATAATTCCAAAAGATATGTTTGGCGCAAAAACAACACTGCACATTACCAAAAGAACACCATACTCACAGTGAAGCATGGTGGTGGCAGCTTCATGCTTTGGGGCTGTTGTTCTTCAGCTAGAACTGGGGCCTTAGTTAAAATAGAGGGAATTATGAACAGTTCCAAATACCAGTCAATATTGGCACAAAACCTTCAGGCTTCTGCTAGAAAGCTGAACATGAAGAGGAACTTCATCTTTCAGCATGACAATGACCCAAAGAATACATCCAAATCAACAAAGGAATGGCTTCACCAGAAGAAGATTCAAGTTTTGGAATGGCCCAGCCAGAGCCCAGACCTGAATCAGATTGAAAATCTGTGGGGTGATCTGAAGAGGGCTGTGCACAGGAGATGCCCTAGCAATCTGATGAATTTGGAGTGTTTTTGCAAAGAAGAGTGTGCCAAGTCATATGTGCCATGCTGATAGACTCATACCCAAAAAGACTGAGTGCTGTAATAAAATCAAGTTTAAGGGTGTGCATACTTATGCAACCACATTATTTTTATTTTTTTATTTTTCTTCCCTCCACCTAAAAGATTTCAGTTTGTTTTTCAATTGAGTTGTACAGTTTATAGGTCACATTAAAGGTGGAAAAAGTTCTGAAATAATTTATCTTTGTCTCATTTTTTTACAGCACAGAAACCTGATATTTTAACAGGGGTGTGTAGACTTTTTATATTCACTGTACATCCCAATCCCGAAAGAAGTTTGTGCCAAAGATTTCTACAATTATTGAACTATTGCACTCATTTTAACATGCCAGCAAGGTAATGCTTAAGGGCCTACAAATTCGGCTCCAACTATATATGGCCGGGTTCCACAGAGGACGATGTATCATTTAAGAGCAAACGTCCGCATAGTATGGTGTTCCCAGTAGTAACATACATGTGTGAGAGCTGGACCATAAACAAGTCTGAGCTCCATAAAACTGACGCCTTTGAATTCTGTTTCTGGACAAAACTGCTTAGAGTCCCTTGGACTGCAAGAAGATCCAATCAATCAATAATTCAGCCTCATGATCAAACCTTCCAGTGAAACATTTGTATTGATTCTTTAAATTCTAATATTTTGGTGATGTCATGAGAAGGCAAGATTCCCTAGAGAAGTTTGAATGTGCACGTAGAAGTGGACGACAGAGGTGACGATGGATAGATGAGGTAATTGAATAAATGAACATGAGCTTGACAGATGTGCCTGGAGTGCTGCGGTCGATAGGGTCATAAAGAGTCAGACATGACTGAACAATTAAACAACTATATCTATGTATATGTGTCTGTATATGTATATAAAGGTTAGAAGTTATCGAACACAGCAACATCTCTCAAAATTGTAAGGTCTATTGGTGTTTGTGTCTGTATAATATACATGAATAATTATATAGTTAGTGTAATATTCACACACTCAGGAACCATATGCCCTCAGTCCCTTGTTGAGTCAATAAATAGAATGGTACTTGGTCAGCATGTTCCTGCCCTTTTAATCTTTTGCTGTATCAGGAGATTGTACAGATGATTAATTGTACCATTCAGGGTGATGTTCTCTCGTACCTCTATTCTCACAATACTGCACTTACAGGAGGTGTCACGGCTGGGGGTGCCACGTGACTGTACGATCCAGGGCGTGTGAGTGTGAAACATTAGACTGGGGAGATTATCTTGAGAGATCCACCTACAGAGTTGTAGTATCCCCCCATCTGCCAAGCTAAACCAGTAAAGCCCCCACCAGTAATCACACAGGTCTTGGGGATAAGAGGGTGCCTAAAAAACAGACATAAAATGACACTGCAACGGTCCCAGTTGCAGAAGTGAAACTGTACGTACATATAATTGTCATTTGTACAGAATCTCACTTTCTAACTGTCTTTATGGAGATCCATTAATTATAGGGATGTGGAATTAATCAATACTAATCTATATCAGCAACCAAGAACTGAAAATCAAATGAAAACAACTTTCACATTTTTAAAATGGATGCATTTTTCACTATTTTATGAGAACTTCTATATAACCTTCCTTCTATGTCCTGCTTAAGTTCTACCAAAAATCACAAGCACCCTGCAAATGGTAATAAAACACTCATTGCTGTAACCAAAAAATCATATCTCTCTGGGTACTTTTTTACAATCTAATCTCAAAGTGAATTTATTTTTTGCATGAAAAACAAATCTGAACATTGAGAGGAACTTGTATTTAATGCCCAGGTTAAATTAACGGTTTACCATAAAAGCCATTGCAGCAGAAACTGTAAATCTGTGAAAATGTTTGTGCTATCTATCTATCTATGTATGTATCTCTATCTATCTATCTATCTATCATACGTGTGTGTGTCTAATATATAACTTATGCAGCTAGGTGTGTTCTTTTTTTTTTTTATCCATAAAGAGCGGGACCTTTGTGTCACTTTAACCTCTATGGTGCACTTCTCTGGGATACAATGCTGGCTTGGCCAGTTCTGTATAATAATTAAATTCACATTTGCAGCAGGAATTTTGTGTAGTTTGGCAAAACACTATTATTATATCTCTTCTGTAATAAAAAATGCCTTTTTAACCTTGCCTTAGAAAGTGACATTGGTTTTTATACCATAATTATATCTAAGGTTTCCAAGTTAAAATTATTTTCTTTGTTGACTCAAATTCAGTTAAATTATATGTTAAGACAAAATTAAATTGAAATAAGCGATTACAGGTTTATATGAAAATATAAGATGCAGCTGGTGCTATATAATCACGTTCTGAGAAGGAGATCTAGGAATCAATCTGTTGCATTCAGAATATAGGGGATTCCAAACCAAAACACCACCTAAACACCTCATTTGTATCACTTGTTTCATATTAAGGCACTGAAGCCAAATATTTAAACGTGAGCTGAATGTTTTTCGAAATACAAAAAAAAACAAGAACACCATAGTTGGGTTTTTAACTAATACATGCAAGTTTGCTTTAATGGAGACTGATTAGTCACCTGGGAGGTACATTAGATGTTGAAAAGATTTCCATGTAATTCTCTTGAAAGGCTGCTGCAATGTTAAAGAACTTCTGCTAGGATTGCATTGAAATTCAACTAGCAAGAAGATAATTTTCCAATAATGAAAAACAAATGAAGAAATGCATAACCATAGTAAAGAATAATTGTACGTAAAAGTTAGTAAAGTAAAGGCTATGGGGAAAAATAACCTTGACATCATGAATAATCTATCAAATAGTTGTTGTTTTTTTGGGTGTCATTCAGTTGTATCTGACTCACTGTGACCTCATGGACTGTAACGCACCAGGCACATCTTTATGTCCGTGGTCATGCTGAACCACTTGAGTTTCATGGCAGAGATATTGGAGTGGGTTGCCAGTTTGTTCTCCAGTGGGCCACAACATGCACTCTTGGTATTCCTGGGTGGTCTCCCAACCAAAGTACTGCCCGTGCACAACCCTGCCTACCTTCAGGATGGTGTGACTTCTTGGTTCCCTGAGTCAAATCGAACCCAGGTTGCAGCAGTGATAGCACAGAATCCTAACCACTGGACCACCAGGGAACCCTGTCAATCAATAAACATAGTATAAACATGGGGTTCAGGTGTCCACTAAACAACCCTCCGCTCCCCAATATGGCAGTGTTCCCTCTTTTTATAGTCACCTTACCCACCTCTCCCTATCTTATCCATCACACTCCTCCCATCTTTTACATATCCCATGAGCTCACAGAACTTTGAACTTTTCATAATTCACAAATTTGATGTTTTGCTTAAACTACATTGGTTGTTTAAATCAGTAGCTCTTCACCCTATTGATCTTGTGTCGGCTGGTTGCCTTCCAGGTTTCATGGGAAATTAAATCCTCTCCCATCCCTGGCACGATAGGGGATGGAGAGCAGCATTATTTTGCTGAAGTCCAAAACGCTACAAATGCAAGTTTAAAAAGATCTTTTTTTAATTTATTTTTTATTAAAACACTGAATATTGCTAAGCGGTTCTTAATTAAATTAAAACCTATTGTCTGTATCAGAGCTAGTAAATGGAGGGTGTCGGTGCAAAATAATTTAGGACCCACTAGCAACTTTTCTGTCTATCTCTTGGGACCAATATAAAAGCCACAATATATGTAGATAATCCGATCACCCCTATAGTGTTCAGATTCCCTTTCGATAAAGTAATTATTTGCCAGCCTCACTTAATAATAAAATGTAAGTTTCCTCATTTACTTCCAGTTGAAGAGGGCCCCCACCATGTCCCAGGCCCCTGCACTTTTGCATTTACTGCATCAGCAGTGACTCTAGTACTGCCTATTGTATGAACATTGAAGTGGTACTTTTAAATATAGAATCTGTTGTTGTTTTGTCGTTCCGACTCTTCTTGATCCTAAGGACTGCAGCATATGTATCAGCCACTGCCCCTCTAAGCTCCACCAAGCTCATGTTTATTACTTCAATTACCTCCTCCATCAATCTCAACCTTTGCCACCCCCTTTTTCGAGTGCCTTAAATCTTTCCCAGCATCATAGTCTTCTCTAAGGAATCCTGTCTTCTCATGATATTTGCGCTTTAACTTTGTGATCACACCTTCTAGTGAACAGTTTGTCTAGAATTCCTGTAGTATTGATTGGGTTTTCTTGCAGTTCAAGGGACTCTAAGCAGTTTTCTCCAACACCACAATTCAAAGGCATAAATTCGATGGCGCTCCGCTTTCTTCATAGTCCAGCTCTCACATCTGTATGTTACTACTGGGCATACCATAGTTCTAACTATGCAGACCTTTGTTTGTCGTGTAATATCTTTACTTTTTGCTAGCATGTCCAAGCATACCATAGCTTTCCTCCCCAGAAGCAAACGTCTTTTAATTTCATGGCTGCAGTCACCATCTGAAGAGAACCCAGGAAAATAAAATATGTTACTGCCTCCACTTCTTCCCCGTCTATTTGCTCGGAAATTAGATTGCCGTTTGCCATGATCTTCATATTTTTAACGTTGAGCAGCAGGCCAGCTTTTGCACTCACTTTTTGTTTACCCTTATCGAAAGGTCCTTTAGTTCCTTCTCACGTTCAGCCATCAGAGTAGCATGATCTGCGTATCTGAGGTTGTTGATATTTCTCCCAGCAGCATTGATCCCGGCTTTGGATTGCTGCAGCCAAGACTTACTCATGATGTACGTCATGAATAAGTTGAATAAATAAGGGGACCGTATACAACCTTTTCGCACTCCTTTCCTGATCTTGAACCATCCAGTTGTGCCATGTTTGGTTTTGTATAGAATCTATACATCGGGCTAAACCACTAAGTGAGAATCGCTAGCTGCGTAATCTATTATCGAATAAAGATATCTACTTATTAGTGAGGATCCCTCTCTGGAGATGTAACCTCCAGTAATGATGATTATTTTGGCTGTTTGTAGATGTTGCCGGGAGTAAATAAGGTGATGTTTAATATAAAGACACATTATCCCTTCCTATTCACGTTATCCCAGTTCAGAGCCAAGAATTAACGCAGTGATAGGGGAAGAGAGCGTGGAACGATTCCGGAATTCATTAGCGGTACATTTTAGTAATGAAGGTTAATGATTATTTCTAGTAACAGTGATATCATTTGCAGGAAGTGTTCCTTTAGCAGGGAAAGGCTTCCGTCCATAAGGCTGATGGGCATGGAGTGTTTAAAGGCATTCCCTGACAATCAAGACACCTGGCCCCCCATTTGTCATTGTGACCTCTCTCGTCCCATTGCCAGCTGTCGTCCCTATCATCGCCCTTCCTCACTATACAGTAAGCACTCTCACAGATCTCGGGGCAGCCAATCAATCATCTCTTGCACAGCAGCATTGACCCTCCCTGAGCTGCGCAGAGCAAGGACACTGCAGTCTGCGCTCAATTCCTGTAATGTGCCTGCTCTGCAGGACTAGTATGGATTACACACTCCACAAGACTGCAGAGCAGGAGCTACTTTTAGTTCATGACTAAATCAGGAGTCACGTGGACTTGACCCTGAGAAAGGTCACTCAACACAAGGAGGGAAAATTTCACCCATTTAACAAAGTCTTCATGTTTTTATTAACCCTTTTGCCCTTAGAGGGATCAGCAACTCATTCCACGGGCCTCTCTCCCAGCAATTGTGTTAAAGGGTCACAGGACAACTTATTAAAGGAACACTGGAGTCCCACATGGTCTAGGAATATTTTAAACCTTAAAGTAAATTGTGTCTCAATTGTTTTTCATTGGTCGTTCAGTCATGTCAGACTCTCTGTGACCCTATGGACCTCCGCACACTAGGCACATCAATCCTGATGTCTTTGGTTGTACTTATCCATAAAGTTTTCTTAGCAAAGATATTGAAGTAAGTTGCCAGGTCCTTCTACAGTGGACCGAGATTTGTCTGAACTCTCTACTATGACCTGCCCACCTTGGGTGACCCTACATGGTGGAGCTCAAAGCTTCATTGACGTACACAAGCCCTTTCAGCATGAAAAGGTAGCTATCCAGAAGGGGAATAAATAAAGATCATTAAAGGGCCACTGACATCTAAAGCATTTGATCATACATTTAAAATAACGTGTTAATGTGTTAGTATTGTATAAAACACATTTATATTCAAGAAACTTTAGAATTAAAGCAAAATTGATACAACAATGTGTGACCCACTTTTATCTTTCCAGTGAATTGATAAGTAGTGTAAACAAGGACTCATAGGGTGCTTGCTGGTTGTGTTTTCTGATCTGATCTACGTTCAGTTAAATGGGAATGCGGTCACACAACATTATAACGTATGTTGCCCCTCTGTTTCTTTTAACCTATAAGGATAAAGGATGCAAAAACAGTCTCCATTGTGTTTCATTTTAATTCACTCTAGGCCTCATAATTCATACAAAATTCTAATGTTTATTACACGATCTGTTAATTGCTTAATAGAAATATGTGAACTACCCTAGATTTTTATGGCTATGGAAAGTGAGATCTTATCTGAATGCACCATCCCTCAATGGTTTTTAATCCTGTAAACCGGCACAAAATAACTGCTGCCATTATAGCACAACTGAATGCAGTGGTTAAACAAAAAAAAAGTCTTATTTTAAAATTTGGAAAAATCTTTAGCTCATTCTGAAGTCAAGTACATCAAGAGCGTAGTATAAATGGGATGCATGCGTTGTACTTGGTGTTTGATTAGGATGTCTGGGAGTTTGTGAATTATGTTCTGACTTGTTCTAAAATGATTCCATAAACCAACACACTTACTGAATATTCTGGTAATTATACTTCTTTTCAACTAAATTTATTTTTATCTCGAACTGAAACCTGGGTTTCTGGAGCGTTTTCTCATAATTGTACATGTGAGGAGCCAGAGATTGATGTGGTTGGGGGAGGTAGCCCACTCTACAAAGGAAGAAATGTTTATATAAAGCTGACATATGTTGAAAACAAAAAAATCATTATAGGCTTGTTGGGGTCCTGTGGAAAGCAACTGCTTTGAACGTGATTGAGATACATGACGCGGGTGAGCACTCGCCCCGGGGCGATGAGAGATTGCTCTGTACAGTGCAACCAACCCTATAGAAAACTGCTGGACTGAAGGCTTGTTTGACGCAATTAAAGGTGTATAGAAGTTTCCTGGATTACGAATGCATCTGATAGAGGAAAATCAGTAGTGTATGCACACATATTTACATGAAAAATCCCCAAATAAACATTAATAAACTTATGCTAGAGATTGCAAAATTTCTTACACGTTTTTTTTGGCAGCTGATATTAAGAAGGAATAGCCCTGAAAATCCAAGCTAAATTAGCATAACATTCATAATTTGTGGTAGCCAATCCGAGGCTAGGCTAGAACAAAATACTACAAAATTCCATGTTGCTTTGCTGCAAATACTGCTACCATCACACAATTTCTCCTCCCTAGAATGATGCAACCGCTCTCAATCTATACACGGTGCTGCTACTGGCTGGAAGGTTAGTTTAGGGTTAAAAAAACTTGAATGCAGTGTTACTATTGTTTGGTACCAGGTGCCTATGTAGGCACATCTGCGGGTGTGGTAATCAAACTTTTAAACTTTATATATATATATATATATATATATATATAAATAATAATAATAATAATAATAATAATTATTATTATTATTATTATTATAATAAAGTATGTTTCTGATATGTTACAAACAAGGAAGCTTCCATATATCTTTAAATACTAATTATCACAAGATACTCAATAAAATGCATAACACTTTAAACATATCCATAACACAGTTATTGATTTATTGAAGAATTTATCTACAGTTAAAATGTACAAAAAACTAGATGAAGGTTTGTGGTTTTCATGCAGTCTCCCCCAATACAGAATGCTCTGGATCTCCACGGTGGTCATCCATGCACACTTGACCAGCCAGTCCCCAGATTAAAAATATTAAGTGATGTATATAGATCAGTAGTTCTCCACTTTTGTTTTTTTCGTCTAAGGCCTGGCTACATTACAATGCTCATGGAGATAAAGTAGAGATCCAGAACAGTGTGATATTATTATATGTGACAAACTACATTTTCATTTAGTTTTTCATTGGTTTAAATAAAGTATATTTTAAGTGCAGAGAAGTTCATGGATGATTTGTCTATAAATATGAATAACAGTAGTGGTATGTTTAATGTCTTAGGCTCGCACCATCTTCCTATGCTCTTGAGAAGCAACGAATAAGATCTCATGAAGTGGCACTGGTCCTAGGACCGGCTGTTAAGATGCCCTGGTATAAACTACCCACCAGTGCATGTGCTTATCTGATCCCATTGTATTTGGAGTATAAAGCAAGGAAGTTGTCCAAAATGCATGTGGTTTTCATCACTAATTAAACTAATGCATGTAAATATACAAGATGTTGTGACTTACCGAACGATATTCTGTTTACTTAACTTGCATGTACAAGCCAGGACGGCAAACAAACTATATGTAACCATTAAAAAAAAATTTTTTATTTAATATACTTTTTTTTTTTTAAATGTCTTCATTGTTCACAATAAAAGTCATTTTTTTTATTTATACTAAATCATTACAAATACAAAGTCATTATCCAGATCTGAAAATTGTCCCCAGGTAGAATCAAAACATCTTTACTTTAATACAATCTGGAAACAAGTGTCATTGTCCGTTACAAAAAGGGTCAGAGTAGCATAAAACAAATGGGACACAGCTATAAAGAAGGATGCATTGAAACTGTTATTTGGGAAAAGTTAAATCAGGGCCTTGAACATTGTTCTATTCAAGTAGAAATGACTGTTTATGAGTCTCCTCATCTTGCGGTTTTATCTAGTGTAATTAATTACAATTAATTATCCATAAATATGTAAAATCAATAAAACAAATGTAATTAAATGTCACTAACATGTCTGTTCAATATGCAATTAAAATAATAACAATGCTATGACAATAGGCTAATGCATTTTCTCCTTTTAACTTATTTTTTTCTTTGTGTCAATGATTTTGTATTAAGCCTCCATATATCCCACGCTCTTAGTTGCCTATACAATCTGTCAATCTGTTTTTCCAAGTATTCAAAATTCACCCTTTTTAATCACTTTATCTAAACTGGTTTGTCTGGTTATTTGGTGCTACATGCTAATGCTCTTATTGTTTGTATGCTGGTATTGTTCAGATGAGAGCTTCCAAATACTAATTACTACATCAAAGCAGCTAATTAGTAACACCGCTTGTTTGTATTTTCTGGTTGCAAAAACAGTGTACCTCAGAGTTATCATGCAGTTAAATTTGCCTCCCCACACTTAGCAAGAAGACTGTATAGGACTTGCCACTCTCTAACACTCCTTATCTAGGGCTGTAATTAACAATGGAGGTAGATAAGAAACAATTAAATGTCTATGACTAATATAATTTTACAACTCTTCTTATTCTTCATCGTCCCCCACTATGAGTTAATTAATGGCCCTTGATGAGGAGAGTTAGAGAGACTCAGGCCCTGTATAAATAATGTATGCTTAAGATACCCAACCTTCAAGCTCAATTATATAACTCTTCGTCACAAAAATGTTTATAGCAACCAAATGCAATTCTATTTTTGTGTACTTTTCCTTTCTGCAACAACTGACCCCTTCTTGCGGCTTCCCTTTTTAAATAGGGATATTATAAAAAATGTAACCATTTTTGATTATTGGGAAACCACCTCCTGCCCTGGATGACTGACCAAGTTGTGGTCTGGATTCCCAGCCTTGGGCATTTGCCCTCTGACCTCCCATCTTCCTTGGCTCCACACTCTGTGACCTATACACCATTTCCCAAAGGACTTAGGCTTTTTCCTCAAGTCATGTCACTCAACTCTCAAGTTTACAAAGAGACCATAAGGCCGGTAACCTGCCTGCGGTCAGAGGTTTTGGCCCATTGCATAGAAAGGGGGAATATACAGGACATGGCTAAATGGACTTTACCCTGCAGCAATATATTATGTTGCAGATAATCTGTCTCTTAAGGCTGGGATTATCTACAGAAAACTCTTGGATGCCATTGTTTATATGTGTGATATACCCACAGCGTGCATGGGCACGTTACTGCAAGGAAGGAGGTCAAGTCAGGTCACTATATGTGGCCTCCATCAGGGCTAAAATTAATGGTCAGTACTGAGATGATGCTGCAGACAATAAAACTCTGCTTTCAAAAAAAAAACAGGGTTATGCTTTTCAGAAAGGAAATTTCATTTGCATTGCACCGGGTCCTGATAGCCGGCTTGGGGTATGATCAGAGAGGCTGCCGGGTCTACTTATAAAGTGTTTGATTTTATACAGTAAATACAGCACTAAAGCTTTTATCTCTTACTCTGCAATATATCTAATGCACAGAAATAACTTATAAAGATGGCACATAAGAAATATGTTGACCTGGCATGTTCCAATGGCAGCAGCAGTTTAATAAAAAAAGAAAACTTTTATGCAGGTAGTTTTACTAGCATGTTTTCAATCTTAAGGCGTGACAAAAAAAGTAAAAAGAAATCTGAATGTAAAAATAAAAAATAAAAAAATTGGGCCATGATGGTCATTTAAAGGGACGATTATCTTGGTTATTTCTGATTTTAGTTTACTCAAAAACATTTATTTTCTAAACTATAGAAATAACCAAAATAAATGCCCGTTTAAATGACCATCATGGTCAAGTTTATTATTTTTTACATTAGGATTCTTTTTTATTTTGCTACCTTCCCAAGTGGGTGTGCCCTTGTAAATGACTGCGCATTCCATTAGTCCTGCTGAAAGCACCCGTATTTTTAGATGACCCTTTCCTGTAGAAGCTTCCTCTGTATTGTCCCACCTCAGGAGGTTGATCAGAAACAAAAAGGTAGATTCCACAGCAGTATAGTTGTATCACATATATAGCTGTCAGTGGTCACGTTTGTGATGTTGGTCATGCAATGTAAAATTATTGCGGCCCTAGTGAAGCGAGGGAAGGGATGCAGTTGCTGGGCTGCAATGAGCTCCGCCGGCGCTCATCTAAAAACCTGCAGCACTTTGGCTGCAATGAGCACCTACGCCGCTCATTGCAGGGCTGGCGAGGCAAAATAATAACAAAATAACACTCACACACAGCAGGGGGAGAGCCAGGAAGCCTGGGAGTGAGGTTGCAAGCTAATTTGAGCCATCTTTGGCATTTTTTGTTGATTTTAAGAATCAGTTAATGAAGAAACCGGTTCAAAACCAGGCCAAACAACGCAAGGAACGCAGGACTTAATACACAACGGCGAAGTCAGGAACGCACGGACAACGCCAGACACGCAGAACTTTGAAAATAAAACCAATGGCAGTCAGCTTGCACCACGCAAACATTTTGCAGACACACCGAGGAGAAAGACACGGGGAACGGACAGGGGGGAGATGGTGGAAAGAGATACATGGCATTCCCAAGCACTAAACTTGTAGGTTACCAAGGCCCGCAATGAGCGGCAAAGCCGCTCATTGCAAGGCACTTAAAGTAGACTGGAGGAGAGGCTCACGATGAGCGCCAAAGGTGATCATTGCAAAGCACCAAAGTTGTCGGTTGACAAGGCCTGCAATGAGTGGCGAACCCGCTCATTGTGGGCCTCGTGATGAGCGCCCCCATTATAGTGGACGGAGGGAGAGGCTCACAATGATCCCCGAAGGTACAGCATTCCCAGCCTTAAAATTTGATTCCTGTTATTTTTGATGGCCATCTAGCTAGTAAAAATATAATTGGAGGTTAAATAGTTTATTTTGTTTGTTTTTTGTTTATTTTTTAAAACATGTTCCCTATTCTCAAGTGTAGTTTCACAAACGTTTTAAATATGACTACACTTGTGCTTTAAGGATAAGCTATAAAAATAATTGGCTGCCACTAGCCCTCATTGGTAGTGTGTGGGGTCTGAGTGTGACCTTGGGGCCGGCACAGACTACATCAGTACAAATACTTGGGGGATTTTATCTCCGAGGTGGCCATACCAGGAATGCAGCGCAGGTGGAGCAATTAAACTGCAAACGAGTTAACACTTAATAACTGGGTTCCTTCTTCGGATGCCCCTTCCAAATATGATGGCATCATCTGAGAATCTCACATTCGAGGTGTTTTTAATAGGTGGTCCTGTATATTTCTTGCCAGAATTGCATTTTTTGTTTTTAATGTTTCTTGGTGCTACCCCAGAAAAAATGTACACAGTGAACATTTATTTATTCTGTGAAGGTAAATTAATGATTCAACTTTCCAGTAAGTTTGTTACACCATGATTTAAGATCAGCAACACAGCAGTGACCTTAAAGGGCCACAGCAAAGGTCTTAATTATGGATGTATTACAAACTACCAGTAAAATGTGGATATTTAAAAGTGGAAGTTATTTAAAAAAAATGTTGTTTAATAATTAAAAATATCTTTGAATTTACTACAAATTACCTGTAATTTGGCTGTCTGGTCTTAATACTTTGAGGAAAGTCTTTCATATATCTTCTAAGGTTCCATTCTGTAAAAAGTTTAGATTTGAAGAGACTTCCAAAAAAAAAAAAAAAAAAAAGACTAGCAAGAGGTCACTATTTAAATATTGAAGATTTAGGGGTACTACTTTTACAAAGTGGAACAGCTATACAGTCATAGTGCTAGAGTCAAACACAGGGAATTAAAGCATGCCTGGGTTAAGCATAAGTCCACCTGAGACTTGATTCAGACAATCTTTTGGAGGAGACGAAATGGACAGATGAGATGGGCATTTATGGTTCTTAACTGCCATCAAAAAGGCTAGTCTAATCTCTAATAGTCCCAGCAAAGGTCAACCCCTGTAGCTCATGCACACAATGTCCTGTAGTATAAGATGAATCAAACAATTGCAGATTGTCTCAGCAGCATTTCAAAACATCATGTTGATTGGCTAGTACATCTAGTACCAATAGAAACAGTGTGCATGAGCTTCTGGCGGTGGAGCTTTATTGGGACTATTGAGAAGATTTTGGTGAGTAAAGACAGAACTTTTAAGCATTTGTTAATAAAATGATGCTTAGTTACACAAACACACACTTAATGTAGTTTATTTTAATATTAAAAACAGGGAGCCTTCCATATCCCTTTTAAATGAAAATCTGGATTGTGTATATAACATATGGGCGTCCCAAGAGATGTTTGGCTATAACAATGTCCTCCTTTGTTCCAGGTATCTAAACCACGTCCGAGCAACCTCTCCACAGGATCTAGCCGGAGGCTACACTTCCTCCCTGGCCTGTCACCGGGCGTTACAAGATGCCTTTAGTGGACTCTTCTGGCAGCCACATTAGCCCAGACTGGAAGAAATGGACGTTGGCAACAAACCAGAAGCTAACACAAGCAAATCTGGTCAAATTACTGCCATCTGTACCAAGGACGAGCTGCTGTGCACTTTAATAAAGACAGCTGTGTTTAAGGAAAAGGAGAAAAAAACAGGGAAATGTTTTTGTATAACTGCTATAGATTTTGGGTGTAGAGCAACTGAAACAACACCAACCCCCATCTGATGGAAGCAGTGAGTAATCCCATTTATATCGCAGAGATTGCCCCAAGAAGTTGTAAGTTTTCTGTTTATTTTTAAATAAATTCAACTTTTATTAGTTTGTGGTTTTCCGTTTGGTACGAGGCTTTATTGAATAAATATTTGTGATACGTCTGTCACAGCGTGTGTAGAACTGATTCAGTGTAACAAACTGGCATTAATCTTGAATATTTTATTTACTTTTCACCAGTTTACATACATAGGGCCTCATTCAATTGCAATTTGGCCAATTGAATAGGGCTCTAAATAAGCACATAACATATTTTTTTAAAATAAGTTTTTAGTTAGTGAAAACCTTCCTTTTGGATAGATGCTTACTAACTAAAAACTTCTTTAAGAAAATATGTTATGTGCTTATTTAGACCCCTATTCAATTGGCCAAATTGCAATTGAATGAGGGCCATAGTATTCACAGGTTTGTTGCTAAGTGAATGCAGTGTTTTTATTGGGTAGTACCATGTGCCTATGTAGTCACCTTTGGGGGTGTGGAAACCATTTTTTTTTAAATAAAATAAATATGTGTGTATATAATGAATCCGTGTAATGTGTGTTTCTGATATAAGCAGTGAGTGTTATATTAGAAAAACTTATATATAGTGAAATTTCCATATATCTTTAAAGTGGCACAGTGTGGGTTCCAATCATGGTAAAGATTAAAACTATGGGCTATAATAAGAACTTAAAAAAAAAAAAAAAAGAAAACATTCAACTGTTAAAGTGCATTTTCCTAAAGTAAACTAACATTGACGTTAGCAGTTTTGTGTGGTCAGTCAACCTTTCTGATACAACCATGGAGGGTCTTCTTTGCTTTCTGTGCAGTTACCTGGGCATGCCTAGTCTCTTGTTGTGCAGCCAAATGCACCAAAAACAATTATTCCTTTGCTTATCAGTAATTAAATGCAACAATATCTCAATGACAAAAATCAGAATCTTGTTTTGTGGATGAATCAGAAAGGTTGGCTGACTACTCAAAATGGCAAAGTTGAATTTATTTTACTGAAGGAACTTATTTTTTTAATAACCTTCGCTTGATTAAAAGGTATATTGTTCTTACTTCTCTCTAATGTAACACATGCTGTTTATATCGGACACACGTTACATTGAGTCATTCTATACATGCACAGATGTATTTTATTTAGTTGCCAGGGTTGCTTACATAGGCACAGTGAACCTACCAATAGAAACACTGCATTTGGGTTCAGATTTTAACCCTTTATTAACCTTCAATCCAACAGAAGCTCAATGCAGAGATCTACACCGCAATATCTGATTCCTTACTTCCTGTTCCTGGTTGAAAACAGGATTACACATGCCATGATTCTTTGGTGCACAAATTGGCTTTACAGATTGATACAAATGTATTAGCTGCCTGTGATTGGCCAAAAAAAAGTATGAATTTTATGCTAATTTTAGCAGAGCTATCCAGGGGCATTAACTCTGAAAATCTACTTCTAGCAAACTCAAGAGGTTTAGCAAACCTTAGGTTAAGTTTAAGAATGTTTATTTTGGTATTTTTGTTTCATGCAAAAAAATATATATTTTCATACACTACCGATTTTCTTCAGATGCATTCATAATTAATGAGACCTAAATAAAAAAAAAAAATGTAAACCCTTCCCACTACAGCTACCTGGAAGTGATGAAACAAAGGCAAGATGAATTCTTCTAAACATAAACATTCTTCAAAAAATATTATTTTTTTCTTCTAAAAAAATGTGTTTTTTTTTTAATTCATGTCTTGCATAGCTGTTAAATGTATATGGATGTTTTCCTGTTTTTAACTCTTTCTAATCGAACACATGCTGCTTATATCAGAAACACACATTACACTGATTCATTCTATTTAATATACATTTATTCTCTTTAAAAAAAATATTTACACACCCCAGAAGTGCTGCATATGCACCTTGTACGAATAAATAAAAATTCCTTGTTTCCTTGTGATGGGAACCAAAGACTACACATTCCATGATGCTTTGCTGCAGAGACCGATCCCCAGACATTGGAACAATGTTGTAGCTGCCTCTGGCCAAAAGGAATTGTGAACTTTATGCTACTTTTGCTTGGATTTTCAGGGGCATTCCTTCTCAAAATAAACTGCCAGAAAATTGAAGACATTTGCAAACATCAGGGTAAACTTATTGATGTTTATTTTGGGATTTTCTTTTTAGTGCAAAAAAAATGTTTTCATACACTACTGCTTCTTGTCCATCAAATGCACTCATAATCCAGGAAACTTCTATATACCGTTTAATGTTATTTTGTGACATACTTCCCACACGTGCAGTTTTTCTTGATCAGCAATGGCCATTTAATATGGAATAAAAAATAAATGAAATTCCAAGTAGCAGACTGTTTGGATAAGGATCACACCCTGCAGCTGGCGGAATTTTCCTTTGCACCTGTTAGACATTTTGAAAAAAAATTAAATCATAATTAAATTATTATTGCTTTAGAAGGAAAAAAAACTTAATTAAGTCAAAATAAATGAAGTCCCCAGGTCACTTGAAATTACATTTGAAACAGACAACGCCCCAAAATCCAGCTGTTTGCGCAGATTTAATTCTTCCGCATGGAATCTGGGCACATTCCGGAAGCAATATGGAACCGTTCATGTTCCTGCTAATATCACGGCCCAATGTGATTCACACAGACGGGTGAAATGCTCTTTAAACACAGGCCAGGTTGCTGTTTTGTTCACTTGGAGAAGCTCCATTTTCTGCTGGGGGTATCTTGTTGTTCAATCGTGTCTGTCTCTCCGTGACCCTATGGACAGCAGCACACCAAGCACATCTTGTGTCTGGTTGTGCTAATCCATACAGTTTTCATGGCAAAGATACTGGAGTGGGTTGCCAGTTCCTTCTCCAGTGCACCTTACCTCTGTAGTATGACCTGCGCATCTTGGGTGACACTACATGGTATAGGTCACAGCATCATTGAGGTACGCAAGCCCCTTCACCATGACAAGGTAGTGATTAAGAAGGGGGAGGTGTATTGCGTTAATTACTTATTAGTTCAAGAAAGGTTTGTTTTTAAAGCCAACCATAAAACCACTTGTATATAAAACATTTTTAAAAGGGTGTGCTGGGTCTGGCACCTCTGCTATCACATGACTTACATTGTTTGTGTGGAAGCCATTGCAATCACCTGGAAGCTGTTTAATTATTTAGCAGTTGTCACTTAACCCACCAGTCCATGTGCTCTGTGACCAGCCCCCACTTCATGTTAGTAGTGATGTCATTTTTTTGTTACTGATTTTCAAAACAATGGTTAATTAACTAGATGGAATGAATGATTAAGTCAGAACTCCTGAATAATTTAATGTCTTCCGGATAACTTCAATTGCATCTAGAGTCTAGACCATATGAGTCATGTGACAGAAGGGATGTGGATACCGTTCCAGCACATCAGGCAGGTAACATTCATTTTAAAACAATTTTCGTTAAAAATTACTTTATTGTTGGGTATATAAACACACATTTTTTTTTCATATTATTAATTTCAACTAATAATTTGACAATAAAAAATAATCATATACATAACTAGTATTATCATAACACTTTTAAACTGAACACAATTTTTTTTTAATGTTGACCAATTAATACAGTAATCAAATAGGTATGTTTGGCTAAGACTAGTATATGATACATATCACTATAATGAACAAACAATATATCAAATTGCACTTGTAATAGATATAAACCCCATTAATAGAAACATTAATATATATGAAGTGAGGAGGCAGCTAGGATGATATTAAAATCTTAACATATATTTATCCCATATGGTCCATTATGATTAGGTATTAAACTTAATTCTTGAAAATCTTAGTGATAATCTCCACAAATTCATTCTTTGATGGAACTGAGGTTTGTTTCCATTTTAGCAACCATAATAATGTGGCTTATAATTGCTTTAACTGCAAAATCAGTAGGAATATGTAATAAAATCAATTCTATCAATAGATTTTTGTGTTTTTAAGAATAGATTTGATCAAAAGATTCTCCTCTCTCATCACCTCCTCTCACTCCCGTCTTCAAGACTTTTTTCATGTGCTGCCCCTATTCTTTGGAATTCTTTACCTCGCACCACCAGACTATCTTCCTCCCTCAGATCCTTCAAAATCTCTTTAAAAACACATCTATTCAAAAAAGCCTATCATCTTTAGCCTCTTCATTCACTATGCATCTCTCACTCTCCTGTACCTCACCCATACCCTTTAGAATGTAAGTTTGCGAGTTTTAATCTTGTGAGGTGCTTTAGGGAAAGCACAGTGTATATCAGACTGAAAGCTCAATAACAGGGTCTTCCATTATTTTCATTGTGGGGTATTGTTTATACTTGTACCTAACCCCTGTATTGCGCTGCAGAATATGTTGGCGCGTTATAAATAAAGGATAATAATAATAAAAGATACCTTCCAAAAGCTTTGTATTATACTACAGTCCCACCAAAAAAGTTTATAGTTACCGATCTGTCCTCACTTTCTCTAGCAATCTTCTACAATTTTCTGTCATGTTATTTTTTTTGTAAATTTATAGGAACTAAAAGCCATTTTTGTGAAACCTTAAAGAAAACTTTTCTCTATGGGAGGTACCCTTAATATATTTTTCTGTTGGTTTCAAATGCCTTAAACCATATTTCTTCTATCCAGTTTTGACTCGGATCTCTTTCCCATTCTCTTATTTTGCTAGTGTTGCCCATATCCAACTTGAATCTCAATATATTAAAACACTTATATTAAAATGGGTTTATCACTTTGGAAACACACTATTTCAAAATTTGGTTAATTTTCTAGAATCTTTAAGATTGAATTTTGAGCTAAACAAGGCTGATTTGCACCTTTTAAATCCCAACAACTTAGATGCCAGGATATTATAATAGTCATAGAACGCCTCAGAGACATATTGAACCATCTTTATGTAGTCCCCATCTTCCCCAATTACTCAAAAAAGAAACATATATCTATACATCTAGCATATGTATATGGATTGTGGGACTTTGGAATGGTGCTCATTAGTTTACATTAAATAATTATTACATGCTGTATACATATAAACAACACTGCAGAGGTTTTTCAAACTTTATTTAAAATGCCTTAAATAATGAATGTACTGTATTTACAAGTGCAGCTCATGTTTGTTTGCTGTACATTTGCTGTTAAAAACCGTGTGCGCCTAAAAATACCTAATATTTTTTTTCCTTGGCTCTTAATCTGTGTTTGTGATGATAGCTTACCAGGATTTCACCAAAAGATCCATGGAAGATTGTCTTTCTTGTTGAATTACCAGTACATGTGCATCAAAGACTATATCGGAGGGGCGGAGAGCTTTAGTGTATTAAATTTAAAATGGATTGTAGCGGTCAAAACAATAGAAAACGAAATAAAATTTACAAGAAAACAAAGCATCTTTGAATTTCTCACCTAAACATCACCGACCACTCATAGGAGGGCCTATGACGGCCAGGTCAGTCTCTTGTTGGCCGGGAACCAATCAGCAGCAAGCCACCAACATGGTTATCTTTCTGAATTTTAGTCACTGAGGGTTGGCACCTGGGTGGTATCCTAAGTGACTAAAAGCCAAGTGATTTTAGTCCTGGACACGTCAGATTTTCAAGACTTAACTTCCTCTACTGGCTGCTTTCTCCACCAATATTATTAGCACCAGGTGCTTTTAAAATTTCCCATCAACATCCCAACTATCCAATTACAAAATGACCAATTTGGTAATTGTCCTATGAGTTGCTTTTGACAAAACGCCACTTTGCTGGCAAGCCCAGGAATTTAAAATCCTTGAATGGGTGGGGAACACTAGTTCTATGGGTAAATGCATGGGATGATGGCCCACAGCCTTGTTTCCAGCTTAAGTCCATCAACTGGCCCCAGTGATTTATATTCCTTTGGGGGGGGGGGGGGGGGGTGAGGGGTAAGTAAGTCCTGGCTCTGACAGTCTGTCACAGTGTTTTCTTCTCAAACAGAGCTGCATATCTCCTACCTTTTATCTATCAGGGGCGTGGACAGCTTTTCCTGTTTGCCGGGCTCAAAATTAAGTTTGACCTGTGTTCTGCCTCTATGTGGGCAGACTCAGTGGCGCTAATGATATCATGGGGCAGGGTCAGTTATCAGCCCAGTCTCCTTTCAAGCACCATAATAGTACAGCACACAAGCAGAGCTGGCCACACCTCTGATACACAAGTAGGAGATACAGTTCTGCTTGAAGGGTAAACTAACAGTTAGAAAGCAAAGAGAAATGTTTATTTTTACACTGCATATTGCTTTTATTAGCATGTGCACAGCAAACATATGAGCTTTACTTGTAAATACACTACAGTGGAATTTCAAACTATAAAACATTAACCTGATCTTATCTTCCTTCTTTCCTTCAAACTGAGTTGACAACACTCAACACCGTGTGAGATCAGCGGTCGTGTTGAAGAGAGAGATTATTTTGTTAATATTAAAATACAAATAGTTTGTAATGGTAAGGTGCCCATAATAAATGTGCCAGGGTAGCAGTCACACTAGAGGTTTTATTTGTTTATTTGAAGAAAACACAATCAATGTAACTGTTAAATTATTAGTAGGTGGAGAGAAACTACTTTATATGTAAGCATGCTGCATTTACATTTTTTTCTTTAGGTACAGACCTGTAGCCTTATTAAATTGCGATTCAGCCAATTGAAAAGGGCTCATTATAAGCACATAGCATATTTTTTGTTAGTGAAGACCTTGCTTTTGGATAGAAGTTCACTAACTAAAAACGTCTGTAAAAAAAAGTATGCTAGGTGCTTAAATAGAGCCCTATTCAATTGGCCAAATCACAATTTAATAAGGCTGCTGATATCTAAACCGCTTCTTAAATAAATAAACAAATTAAATCATATGGCTTAAGATTTCCCACTTAAGTTTGTATTGATCTTTCCTACCTTTTATTATCTTTTTTTTTTGTAACATGCCAACATCTTCCGTAGCGAAATCTAGGGGTTAAGTACAAAGCAAAATACAATATTGGAACAACACATGGAAAAAGAATGGAGGGCCCTGTTTTTGAGCTTAAAATCTTACGCACTGCTTATACCCAAAGCACCAACAGATTGAAACTTGTAAGCTTACAATCTAAGTGGATTGGAAAAGGTAGAGATCTGGGTAAAAAGAGATAACTATTCGGATGGGTCTGAAAAGAAGTGAACGGAAAGTGATGGAGGATGAAAGAATGCAGAAGACAAAAAAAAAAAGAGGACAATTAGACATGATATATAAATGGAGAATGGTACAAAACTAAAAAACAGAAAAGATACTTGTAGAAACAGGTGCATTAAAGTTGGAAGGTCTGAAGAAATATATTGCGGAGTTGGTATAATGGGACATAATTGGTCTGGGTGCAATTACACAAAAGGGAGAGGGAATGGAAGGGCTGATAATAATGTAGTAGGTAATTTTACTAGCTGGCATTGCTAACTGATCAGGTTGGTACGTTGTATGACTCAATGTAAAACATCAGGGGCGTGTGTGTGTGTTTCTTTATCTCCAGGAGAGAAAAGGCCCGTAAAGTTAAAATGTTTCTGTAGGAGCAAGAAAATTGGTGTTAGGTGGAGGGAGAGGGTGAAGAAAAGACAACAATCTTCTTACAGTGGCCCTATAAAGCTTGATCTTTAAATATATGGTATCGCATTTGTGACTTCACTGTCCATTTAAGCAAGTGACAAGCAGCTTGTTTCACTAGAAGGCCCACCTCCATGGCCCTCAAGTCCTTAAAAGCCAACACAATCATTTTTAGCTTTTTGTTTTACATGAAACAAAATGGAAAAATCAAGTGGGACAGGGGTAGAGGAGGATTGTTTAGTAAGAGAGGTTATATATATATATATATATATATATATATATATATATATATATATATATATATATATATATATATATATATATATATATCATGGCCGGATTTACATTTTTGGAGCCCCTGGGCAGTGAACACTAAGGTGCCCCTGTGTACATGTAGTGTGCACTACCTTATTGTTGCTTAGTGAATGCTTACATACCATACACCACACACATATACCTAGCTACATACATACACATCACACACCATTTTACATTTATTTTAGATTACTAGAGCAGCTAGACACAAAGTTACCTTTTCACATGGACTCCCACAATCAGGCTCCTCTTCCTTATGGGCAGAAGCAGGGCTACTGAAGGAAATTATAGGGCTGGGGAGGAGTCAGCTCCCAGCCTGTAGCTGATGTAGTCTTGAGTACTCTGGGTAAAATGTTCCCTACTCACTTCCTGTGCAGGCAGACAGTGCTGTATTTAGTTGTAGGAAGTAAAATGAGGTGCCCCTTTCAGAGGACCACCTGTAGGCTAGTGCCTACAATGCCTAATGGAAAATCAGGCCCTGCATATGACGACGAAATGTGTGTTGGAGTGCACGAGAGAGGGATTTGCTGGTTAAGGAGCAGTGAAATGGACTCTTGCTGAAGAGGGACAGACTCTCTACCACATTAAGCTGGGTGCCATATGAAGGCCCAGGCTGCTATTTTGCCTACCACTGCTTTAAAAATCATTTAAATTAAAAAGAGTACAGCAGAGCTTAAATAAGTGAACTTTACATGTCTCTGGGACTTGTATTATAAGGAATATTAAGAATGCTTCAGGATGAGAACCATTGTCTTAGAGGAAATAAATTCCTCCATAGAGCTCTAGAACAACACCCAGTGCTGCTTTCTGAGGGCCTCATTCAATTGCAATTTTACCAATTGAATAGGGCTCTAAATAAGCACATAGCATATTTTTTTTAAATAAGTTTTTAGTTAGTGATAACCTTGCTTTTGGATAGATTATTACTGACTAAAAACTTATTTAAAAAAAATATGCTATGAGCTTATTTAGACCCCTATTCAATTGACCAAATCGCAATTGAATGAGGGCCTGAGACCTCATCTGCTGGTCAGTAGAGACAATGAAGGATGAGGAGAACACTTTAAATATACCTCTTAGTCATAGTTTTAGATACATTTAGTAATTTATTTGCAGTTAAAATGAATATTTAGTGTCCCCCGTTAAAAAAAATTCTGTATATCAAAGACTGTTCCACTGGAAGATACGAGCTGATCTCCATATCAAAGCATGTGAGAACTACTGTCCAGCTCTATTGGCTGCAGCTGATGCTTGCAAAATAGAATTTGTCATAGGGAGGTACTGACAATGCTGCAAAGATGCATTGCCAGTAGTTTTTTAAGCCTTTGATGCACATTCCTCACACAGTAAGACCACACTAATGTTTAAAGGACCACTGAAATCTGGAAATATATGTTTACATTGAATCAAAATGTATCTTCTAAACCTTTTAGTGACATATATGAGAAATCTTGAGCTGGTTTTATTTTGTCCCTCATTTTGCTTAGTACTGATATCCACTTCCATCTTGTTTAGATTGTGCATATACAATTCCAATGTTGGGCAGGGTCATTGATGGAACCATGTACACAGCTGGGCAGGTCGCATTTACAACATGAGACAAGGAGCCTCTCTACAGGCAGCCGTTAATGTATGGAAGAGTTTTGTACAATTATTTTTTTTAATAAAATGGTTCTTTCCTGACTGGGGATGAATCACACTGTGTATGTAACAGGTTTATATTATATATTGTTGAACCCAGTCATCTATATTTATGTTAATATAATTTGCTTTCAACATCAGAAGAGTTTTGTGTGCTACACAATAATATGTATTACACCATATTGGTTTAATAAAGTGCTGGACAAATATATAAGCCCTATGTAAATCAGGTATCAGCGATTTGTTTATTTTGTCATTTAAGTCATTCTTTTAGCAATCTTTCTTTGATATTGTGTAAAGAAATAAAAGTTGAACAATATTTCAAATATTAAAAACAAAAAATATATAAAAAAATGCTTAAGAAGAGCTTTAATTTTCATTTTGATTGTTGCATTCTTCATCTGTTCGGGGGCGTTTCGATGCTGGTTCATCTGAAATAAGGATGATAAAGAAAGAGACATTAATATTATTATAAGATCATAATAATGTATTAATCAAACTGTTCTTGCTGTACATTTACAAACAACTCGGAATTAAATGCAGATCTGTGGACACAGGTCATTTTGTTGTTGTTCAGTTCTGTCTGACTCTCCATGACCCTATGGATCAAAGCACACCAGGCGCATCTATCATTATGTCTCTGGTTGTACTTATCCATAAGGTTTTCTTGGTAAAGAAACTGCAGTGGGTTGCCAGTTCCTTCTCCAGTCGACCATGATTTGTCTGATCTCTCTATGATCTGCCCATCTTGGATGACATTACATGGTTTAACTCACAGCTTTACTGAAGCACACAAGCCCCTTCACCACAACAAGGTAGTGATCCATAAGGAGCATTCAAATATATATTCAATAAAACCTGCAAGTCTGCTCCATTGTGGTCAGTTGCTTGAGGAGAAGTACAGAGTGGGGAATCCTCAATATCATACTAACTAATTGTGCAGAACATTGCAGTTATTTTTGACAAGCAATTTCCTAGTAAACTAATGACGGGAATGAAATTGTAAGGCTGGCAATGCTGTTTGACACACAATGTGTGTTAGTGTGTTTGGTTGTGTTAGTGCCTTGGTTTAAGTGTTACTGGCTTTCGTTAAGGGTTACTGCTTAGGGCACGATTTTCCATCAGCCATTTTTTTTTCCTCGCTTAGACGATTTTTGATGGTAAAAAACAACAAATATGGCTCAGATTAACTTGCAACCTCACTCACTGGCTCTCCCCCTGTGCTGTATGTGAGAGTGTGTGTAAGTGAATGAGGCATATTTTTTTTTAGTTCTTTCCAGTTCCGTGGTTCCCACGTGCTTCAACTGGTCGCCTTGCAGTTGTAAGTCCCGCGAAGCTCACAGTGCAAGTAGCACCTTTGGCGCTCATTGCAGCCTAAGTCCTGCGAGGCCGCAAATGTCACAGCCTAGGTCCCGCTTTGTGAGGCTCGCAGTTGCAGCCCTACAGGCCGCAAGTGCATTACCAACATTATAAGCGTTCCGAACAGCCCCGCAGATCCACAACTATTATAGTGTTAGGTCCAGTACAATTTAAAATTGCATCAAATGTGAAAGTATTAGTACATACAGAACATCTATTTTATTAAAATGTTCATAATTATGTTTTATTATAACGTTTTTAATTTCCTGTTCAAAAAACGGACAGTCTTGCCCTAGATCTATTGTTTTAAAAGGCATTGTAATTTATAGTATGGAGGGACCTTGAGGCAGGAGGAAACCATTAGTACCAACCGTGGAAGCAAAAATAAATTAGACTGTTTGTTTTTGCAGCAAAAACAATCCAATCCCTAACGTGTAGCATTCCCCCGATCAGCCAAGATTGGATATTATACACCCCATATGAGACAAGAAAATCTTTATAAGTAGGAGACAGACAGATATATCCTGAATATAGAATAATATATTTATGCATGTGCTTATCACACCATCTAGGTAAATGAAACACTTATCACATGGCTTGACAAACCCATGGGTCCTTTATTTCTAACAATAGCTGCTAACTTATTGCTTATTACACATATTTTTCTATATTTACTCTTTTCCCTGGCTTCTAAAAAAATGTTTATCAGGCTTCTAAGTTTCATATAGATCTGTCAGGGCCTGCCTTACAGCAGTGGTTCTCAAACCTCTCCTCAGGACCTACCAGACAGACCATGTTTTAGGTCAAACACTGTATGAACAAAGGTGAGGTAATTCAACAGGTGATTGTCTCAGATTGCTTCACCTGTGTATTCAGTGTTTGATCTAAATCATGGCCTGTCTGGTGGGTCTTGAGGAGAGGTTTGAGAACCAATGATACGCAGGAACATAGCATACTTACCAGCAGGCTTGGATAGATTCTCAAAGAGCACCTTATCAGGGAGCTGGAAGCTGATGCAGATCATCTCCTTGTTTGGAGCCACGTTCCTCACGAGATGAGAAGAACAATGTTCTAGTTCGGTCCCCAAGAAGGACCCAGCTCTGGCCTTGACGTCACTCTGTGGATCATCATCCTTGGAGAAGCTGTAGCAGTGCACAGTTGGCAGTAGAACGCTGGAAGGCTCCTCTGAAAGAAGATGCTGAAATTCATTGAGAAACTCCACAGCCATCGCTGGCAAGTTCATCACAATATGGACGCTGTTCTTCTTTTCTTTAGACAATAATTGCATGTATTTGGGTAGTTCTTCTTTTATCGTTGTCCTGATAAACTCTCTTCCATCCTTGTTGAATGCCTGGACCTTTTTATCTACCTTATTCAGTTTGCAGTTGTGTAGTAACCATTTGTAGGATTCGGGATTCAAGTCATTGGCGTACACAATACAGTTTTTTCTAGCGGCAGGAATAGCAAAGGGCCCAACACCTGCAAAGACATCGAACAGCACATCTCCTGCCTTGAGGAGCCCGATGATCCGGTCGTGCTCAGTGCTGAGACGTGGATTCCAGTAGACTTTGGAGAAATCAAACTCATATGTTGTGTAGTGTTCTCGAACCTACAAATTAGAAACACTTTACTGAATGATCCGTGAGTTGCAAAAATAAAAAGAGTAGTCCGTAAATATCAGTCTGTACCTTTAAAAAAAATCTTAGTTTACGCCCTCCATAAGAGGGCACAACATCACCTATCCTACTCCTTACTGCACAGGAGTGCTCTGGTGAGATTACCATTGGACTAATCAAAGTAACACAGCAAAGGTCCTGCATAGTGCAGAAATGGACACTAAACATATAAAATCCTTTTACAACGGGTTGTGGTCACAATTTTTAAATGGAAGTGTTCCATTAATTGAGCTTTTAAGCATAAATTATATATAACTCTCCTCCCTTTCTCTCTTGGGCTATTAATTATATCTCAAAGTGGGGGGGGTGATAAAAAATTTGGATAAATAATATTAGTCACAGAAAATGATCAGGTATTATGGTTATAAATTATATCAACTGGGCACGTTCTGCTTTTTTATCACCCCCACTGTCACAAATTAATTAATAACCCTAGGTAAACAGAGTTAGAGAGAGATCCCTCATATGCTTAAAATTCCCAACTTTCAAACTCAGTTATCTAACTCTTCCACTCAAAATCACAATTATATTCATTATATGAGTTCTGTTCCAGCGCATTTGCTGCATGACCCGGCAGAGGTTCCATATATGATATAATACAAAACTATTTTTAATAAATATTTTAGCATTTTAATTTTATTTTTAAAAAAATCTTATAGTAAACCTGCATTGAAATGTCAACTTTTTACCTCTCAATAAGCCTTTACAAACCACTAAATATGTGTAGTTATCTTTTCTACAATGTTGTGATTGGGAATCATTGCTAAATAATTCATAGGGGACTTCATGTGGTCAGATTCTTCCATGGCTTTAAAGGACCACTGTAGATAGGTAAAATTGTCACATGGTTTTAAAGAAAGTAACTAAGAACATATTTCTACACATATCTCTCTGTATACACTTTGATGCATTCAATAAACAGAATATAAGGTATATAAACACACCTTTGTTATCATGTTTTCCTCCCCAGCCAACACTTCCATCTGGAAATTTCTGTACGTTGAGTCAATTGTGTTGATTTTATTCACCACAGATGTAATTCCTGGGTTCTTGTCTAATATAACCTGACCTGTCAAAAAGCAAAGTATAAACAACTTTTACAAAACCTTTCCTTTCACAAGTAATTACAGCAGCAACATGTTTATTTCCTCGATTTGTACACAGAGATATTTAACTCTACACATTATCTAATATAGTGGACACTGCTCTAATCAAACAATGAGGTTTGTTTATTTAGGAACTGATTTGAAATAAAAAAAAAGTTTTTTTAAGAGAATACATTCAAAGTAAATGTTAAAACTTACATTTTAAATTAAGAATTGTTTTAGTTCTCTCCATCCCACATTAGGTGTCATGGGGCAGAAAATGATCTGCCCAAGAGGCTGTTCTATTTTATTTCTTCAATAGCCACTGCAGGGAAGGAGTCAGATAAACACTCCAGATATTTTGTCATCTCCTGGTAGGGGGTGGAGAGAAGCACGTCTGCTGCATTCTGAAACACTAATGTTCAAATGTAAGTTTTAAAAGCTACATTGAATTATATTCTTCAAATTATTATTATTCGTTATTAAATTAATCCCTACTCCAATGTCTTAGCTACAGAATTCCTGTGTTATAAGAGGAATGGGAAAGAACCCATTTTAATACAGATTTTTTTTGTTGGGATGTTTGATCTGAAGTCTAGTAAACTTATAGTGAATCCTGAAGGCATATCTATACAGGGAAAGGCAAAAGTGCAAAAAATGCTGTTTTGAAGAACTACACTTCATAATAGTTAAAGGTAATAAATACAATCTTTAAATGTAAATAACCACTGTATTTTAGGAAAATCCTCACATTTTTAAATATGTGACAAGCTAAAATATTAGCAGCTGTGTAACCATGAATGTAAAACATTTTTTTAGAGAAACTCCTAATATTTGAAGAGTGTTTGTATATAGAAACCATCCATCTTGTATGACTTGAGCACTTCCTAATAGCTTAGAAACTATTGCAGGAGATAGAAAGAGGGGTGGGGAATTTGTGAAATGATTAGTTTTTTTCAACAAAGAAACCCATGCTCAGAAGCAGGTAGCTTGCATCAATACATGCAAGCTATGGCCTGGAAAAATATAAGCGTCGCTTTCACACATACAACTCTCTCCAAAGTATCATGGATACCTCCAGGGGCAACTAGCTTTATGACATTTTTTCCTGCTTAGATATGCTCTTATTCAATTCAAGTTTTCCAGTTATTTATATTTTTGTTCATGACACAGTGGGGTTTTAACAAATGTATGAAATTAAGATTTATTGTGGGTAGCGATAGCACAGGGAAAACAGGTTGTATGCTTGTTACATTGCCATTAGTTCTACTGAAAGCACTAAGGACCGCCATGTTTCAAGTGGCATAGCTAAATACTTCTCAGAGGAGTCAAGGAGAAATAAAATGGAGACTTCCAGGATAGAATAATTGCAACAAGTAATGAATTGAGAGGTGAATTTCATTTGTTTGAATTTCTGAAAAAGCTTTCTACGTTCCTTAGTGTAGTTCTTCAAAATAGTATGTATGGGGCTACACTGGTACTTTAAAAGGCCCCTATACAATAAAACAATTACGGTATATATGTTTCAAAACAAGTGTCTAAGAACATAACCAAGCAGTCATAAAGGTAGATAAAAAATAATAATAAAAAGTTTTGATGCCTATGCTGGACCCTGGAGATATTTTTGGTACGTTGACAGACATGTGTGAGAGGGGCATTTACTTTTCTTTTAGAGCTACGGATGCAAACTTACTACTTCTGAGCTTCCTATTGTGAAAATGGCGTGGTATCAATTTTAACCTGATCCAATTATCGAACAAATGCTAGTGACCATTTGCTCCATCTTCCCCTACCACTCTCACCACTGCAAATGTTGTGAAGTTTATTCCATAGGTCACGCTTTGTGGTGGGGTCATATGTGCTTGAACTTTCTGCTCTGTGATGGCACCAGAGATTCAAACTTGCCTGAGGTACTTCAGAGCAGATAATGCCATAAATAATAAAGGGTCACAAGCGATTATACTTGTCTGAGAAGTTCCCATCCCCAGTATAATTTACTCTGCTTTATTGATGTTGAGCACCTCCTCTTCTTATCAGTATTTACAGCTCACAGAGTTTTACTGTATAGGTCCTAATTGGCTAAATGCAATTATGTGAGGATGTCACTGTGCTACAGGGTACAAGGTAGGTTTGTTAGGCTACAAAACATGTGTTTGCATCGTTAAACTATGCTTTCTTAAAAATGCACGAGAAGTCTAACCTTTAGTATCCCTTTAAAAGGGACATGTTTTTTTCTTGCTTGTTGTAGAATAGATTATCTGTAATGGATCATGGTTCATTTTTTCAGATAATGGTCTCATATGACAATAAACAAATTTAAATGTTTAACTGCTTGGAGGGGGGGCTCGCACCTGTAAAGCAGAGATGATTCATACACACCTGCCAATAATACATACTACAGTGTGCACTGTATATATTCTATTCAGGCAAGCTAAATTAGGTTTTATTTAATATGGTTTTCCACAGGTTTACTTAATCTTTTTTCCTTTTCCTACATAAAACAACTTCTGTAATCATTAAAACAAATCAGTTTCTTACACAGCATTTTCTAAGACTCATATGACTTCTAGTCCAAAGTAGGTGAGATAATCTAGATATCTTGTTTTATGGATTTCCTGTTTACAATGTGAATACATATAGGCCTGGTGTGAAAATCCCCATCTTGTGCCTACTGCTGGGAGGGTATAACATTCCTATACATTATCACCAGAATCCTATAGAGGATAATGCATTGAAGAGATGTGTACTAGTAAGCAGTAACCAGTAATATAAATATGTTGGAAATTACTGCTGTCACCAAGAACTGGGTTACAAACTACATCATTCTTTGAAATAATTTCCCCTTGCACCATTTGGATAATTCATAAGGCTTGGATTTAGGTGGACGTTATATTATAGATTATTGAGCTTTAATTTATAGCTCAAGAAGGGACTATCTTATATTTGGCATAGTTTTTACACTTTGAATGGATCTGTTCTGTGTCCCTTTAACTAGCTGTGAAACAAAACATACCAATCAAGTTCTTGTATGGTAGTTGGTGCTCTCTGAGATTCATGTGAGCAATGTGTCCAACTCTGCTGAAACCAGACGTAACATCTTGTTCTTTGGGTAAAACTGCTCGTAAGACTTCCTCTGGTTTAAAATTGTCATAAGTCAGTTGCAAATCATACTGAGAAACATGAGGATTGATCTCAAACTGTTTGAAGAGCAAATGATCACATTCTTCAAATGAATCCTCAGATGATACTTTGAAAGGATCCAATATAACAAGTTTGTTCTCTTCATCCTCTGCAATGTCAATAACTCTTTTAAGACTCGGCCTCTGAATGAGTCTGTGTTTAAGTAACTTCATCAGCCTGTTAATGATTTCTTTCTTTACTGTTAACACAGGAACTGTTATAGTTTTATTAAAAGCTTCACGATCTAGAATGGTCATTCCTCGCACGCTGGGACTGGGGGAGTACAACCCTCCATCCTCCGGACGATCCTGTGTCTCCATCATGGTAGAGATGCAGCTTCTCTTGATGAATGAATAGCGTGTAAATGTGTTACAAAACCCTTGATTCAGAAATTCAGGGACTATTTTATTGTGAGTTGGAATTCCACAAACAGGCGTTAGAAAATGTGCTGGAACAATCAATCTTCCTAGAATCCTGCAAATAAAAGATAAATTAAATGTAAAAAAACAAAAACAATATATATATATATATATATATATATATATACACACACACACACTCAGAGTTACCTTTCCTACCTTAACATGACTGACAAGAACTCTGTGTGCACATCCCCATCCATGAAGCTCCAGAACCCCCACTTTGTCCCATTTTTTTTTTTTTACAGCTACCAATAGTCATAGTTTAAAACATAGATTTGTGGGCAGATAAAAATACAAAAGCTCTATCTGGTGGGCCCATTCTATCAACCTTTATTATTGGCTTATTTATTCATCAGGATGGCCGTATGCTTATCATGTTTTCTAGCCAATCAGATTGTATATTGCATTATTCTACATATCAGCGAGCCAAGTGACACACATGTATTTAATGGCTGCTTCCTGTCTTCTCAAACATGGCGCAGTAACTGGCAGACAAGATAATATATTCTAAAAGTGTGCGCTATCATATAAATTGAACAAAAGTTTCCCTTCTGGAGCACTACCTTGCCCTGTATAAAGGGGCTTGTGAGCTATACCATGTAGGGTCACACAAGATGGGCATTTCATAGCAGAGAGGTCAGACAAATGTCAGTCCACTGGACAAGGGAAGGCAACCCACTCCAGTATCTTTACCAAGAAAATCTTATGGATAAGACAGACAGAGTCTGCACAGACAGAGACATAACCATAGATGTGCCTGGCGTACTGCGGTCCATAGGGTCATGGAGAGTTGGACACAACTGAACAACAACTGCAAGTTTTTGTTTGATCTTGAAACTCATATTTATTATTGTCAGATGGTGGTGCAAGAGTGGAAACATCCTTTGAGCCTGACTTTCAAACATTTACCAAAGATATAATGTATATCTCTCTGGCTCCTACGTATTTGGATATGTGTCCAGCCCTACAGTAGATGATACACTATCTTTGTATGACCTCTTCCCAGCCCTTTTGTCACTACAGGACACACTATAGCTTTGACCAGACACATTGCAGCCAGGCTCTCACAGTGTCTATAGTGTGACCTCAGGATTCCCAGTCTCTGTTCCTCACCTCATGCTGCTAGAAAGCCGCCATGCTGGAACGTCATCATCAAACGCGCACTCAAGCAATCCAATCAATGAACGCCGCTCTTCATCGACGTCATCATCCCGCGACTAATCTCGAGGATGGCGTCACCAACGTCATCACCCACCGAGTAAGGGCAGAGAAGGCTTTGCGTGACGTCATTAAATCTGCGCCTGAGGGCAGGTCCCGTGCTGGTTGTTGTGAGCTGGAATCACACATACATTATGTCGGGGCACGGACACAGCATCAATGCGGAGTATGGGCACAGAGTGTCCGGGGAAACTACACCCCTGCTGGGGGAGGTGAGTGACACCTGTATGCACACACTGGAAGGGGGCAGATGATCCCTGTGTTATTACACTGTAGGACATACTGGGCTCCAGGGAATAACATAGGACCTGGGGAAGGCCTAACAGTACTGAGTACTGTGTGTTGTATAGGGCACTATTGGGGTAACATTGTGCTGTTATTTATAAAACGTAAGCACTGTAACAGTGGGTCACAGTAAGGTAAGTAGACTAGTAGACAGACCCTCATATATTCATGGCCTTGATATCTATGGCTTAGAGGACAGGGGTATAGGATAAAAACCTGCAAATATGTCAAAGGATTTCATAAAGTTCAAGAGGGAAGAATCTGCGGAAAGAGGAGCAAGAACAAGAGGTCATGAAGCGTAGTGTAATAGAGCTGCTCTATAGAAATTATAGTACACATGCTTCCCAGTGGTAGGTCACATGTAAGCTTGCATAGATAATCATAAGACTATCTTGAAGTTTAATTAAAGGGATATGGACATTTCCCTGATTTTAATATTAGAATAAACTCACTAAGTGTCAGTTTGTATCTAAACATCATGGTATTGACAAGGGCTTAACACCTCTGGAAGGTTTCAATGAGTAAAAACAAATAGTCCCTACAAAGCTAAGCTCATTCACAGTGTTTCTATTGGTACTAGAAGTACTAGCCAATCACAGACTGTTAATGTATTTACTCACTGAAACCTTCCAAACAGTCTCAGCAAAGGTCGGCCCCTTGTATCTCATGCACACAGTGTGTGCAGTATTCGATGTACTAACATATCACAGACTGCAAACACTTAGTGAGTTTATTTAATATTACAACATGGGCCTATTGGATCTTATCTGCAGTTTAGTTTATGTTTATGTTTGTAAGGTTTGGCTTGGACTCTGACGTGGCTTCAAACTGGACACAATCTGGCTCATATCTTGCTTGTCTGGCTCCCAAGTATGACATCCAGCTGTCCCATGTGTTCTTACCTAAGGTCGGCGCTGTCCATGTGACATTTGATGTGATAGTCACAGCCCAGGGATGGGATGACATGTTTGTATACGGAGTCAGTGACATCCCTCACATTCCTGTGTGTAATTACCGGTGTCGTTATCATCAAACCAGTCCGACTGCACATAATGACAATTACAGCAAGGGATTCTGGGTATATCACAAAATGACTAAGCTAACTACTGGCTGTGTACATCGCCTGGCCTTATCACCCCTGCTCTGTCCATTAAATTTACCTAAAAGCTTGTCTTAAAGGGATATGGAAGGTTTATGCTAAGTGTATGTACTTTATTACAACGTTATTATAAGCTCCGTTTATACAAATAGTCCATCCCGTGCTTGGGAATAGGAATCATACACAATATAATGTAGCCTGTCATTTATTACCCTTTATGTGCAGTTACCCTGCTGTAGAATATACTATTTTTCATCTGCTGTTCTACTCACTGAGGTGGGAATGCACCGGATGTTTCTATCTGCAGGTTGGGAATGTAGCAGCTACAACTGCCAGTACTTTCAGCAGAACTAATGGAAGTCTCATTGGTGTCCAAAGTCACACCTTCCTGAGAAAGCAGCAGATGATTGGGCTAACAGAAGAAAACAGAACCCTGATGTAAAGAATAATTATATATTGTAAACATCATTTTTTTGTAAATTGTAAAAATATTTAAAAGTTATAAATATTAGGCAGTTTTTTTTGCTTCTAAAATAGCTAGTTCAATATAAAACGTAGTTATTAAGAAAACTATCAGTGCAGCATATTGAGTGTGAAAGGTTCTGATTTAGAGGTGTTATTATGTTTTACATTGTGCAATATGTGTATAAATTACAATTGGTTTGTTGGACTTTTATGGGTCTGTGGCCAAACAAAACATGGAATATGATTTGCTAAGTGTCTGTATTCTTCTGATTTTAGACGGTGCAGCGCCAGACACCTGCAGGGGCCTCATTTGGCTTCTCTGTGTTCAATTTAATGAATGCAATCATGGGCAGTGGGATCCTGGGATTGTCGTATGCCATGTCCAGCACGGGGGTCCTTGGATTTAGGTATGTATGTGGCACAGTGTATGCGAGGGGGCCACATGGAATGAAAAATACTGAGCATGCTCACATACCAGGGAGTAACTACAATGCTAAGAGTTACTCCTGCCTGGGGTCTGAGCATGCCTATTTTTTGTTTTGCTTGTGGCCATTCACTGAAAATGATAGATTCATAGCCCAAGGAGTAAACAATCGATGGTCTCTCCGGTCCAGATACTCTCCCCCTGCACTGAATCGATGGTCTCTCCGTTCCAGATACTCTCCCCCTGCACTGAATCGATGGTCTCTCCGGTCCAGATACTCTCCCCCTGCACTGAATCGATGGTCTTTCTGGTCCAGATACTCTCCCCCTGCCCTGAATTGATGGTCTCTCAGGGCCAGATACTCTCCCTCTGCACTGAATGGATAATCTCCCTCTGCACTGAATGGATAATCTCCCTCTGCACTGAATGGATACTCTCCCTCTGCACTGAATGGATACTCTCCCTCTGCACTGAATGAATACTCTCCCTCTGCACTGAATGGATACTCTCCCCTGCACTGAATTGATGGTCTCTCAGAGACAGATACCCCGCTGCTCTGAAATTGATGGTCTCTCAGGGTCAGATACTCTCCCCTGCACTGATTGGATGGCCTCTCAGGGCCTGATACCCTGCTGCACTGAACGGATACTCTCCCTCTGCACTGAATTGATGGTCTCTCAGGGTCAGATACTCTCCCTCTGCGCTGAATGGATACTCTCCCATGCACTGAATGGATGGCCTCTCAGTGCCAGATACCCCCCCCCCCCCCCCCCCCTTCCTTGCACTGAATGGATGGTCTCTCTAGGCCAGATACCACACTGCCCTGAAATTGATGGTCTCTCGGGATCAGATATTCTCCCGCTGCACTGAACTGATGGTCTCTTAGGGCCAGATACCCTCCCATTTCGGACTTAATTGATGGCCTCTCCGCCAGTTACTCTCCCTCTGCACTGAACTGATCGTCTCTCGGGGGCCAGATACTTCCCCCACCACGCCTGTACTGAATTGATGGTCTCTCTGAGCCAGATACACCCCCCCCCCCCCCCCACCTTGCACCCTGCATTGCACTGCAGCCCACCCCACCTCCTGAACTTTATCCTGTGTGAGTCACTTATTCTTTGCTGACACAAACATCTCCTGTGAAGGGGAACTTATCTTCCCACAATCAGACCAGTCACCAGTTTTGTGTTTGCTGACACATTTTCACGTGAGGTTATGACAATATGTTACTAAGGGAGTGTCATCCAGGCACGGCAAAATACAATATACCTTTAAATATATTTAGGCATTTTGCACCACAGTATTAAAGGACTACTGTGGTCATATTTTAAAATGTACTTTATTGAAGAACTAGACTTTATTATGTATATATTTATGTTTATTATGTTTTATAAGCATTTGTGTTGCTCTGGAATCTATCATTTTAGCTTCAGCAGGTCAACTTTCTGAGATGAGATTTTGAATAAATAGGAAGTGTTTGTCTGCACAATGGGAATGTGGCAGTTACATCTGCATTATCTCTTATCTTATAATTATTTCCATGTGATTTTGAGTTAAAAAGCCCCAATGGTCAGTTTTGTGTATATATATATATATATATATATATATATATATATATATATATATATATATATATATATATTAAATGTTTGAAATGACTAAACTTGTCCACACACAACTTTTACATTTTTTATTTTTATATGCATTGTTCTTTACTGCAGGGATCCATTATGTCTCAGATGATTATATCTGCTACTTTCACAGTAGGGTGTATCCTTGTAAATATATGAGCATTTTATTACTCCTGTTAAAGGCACTGGCAGTTTTAGCTGCCATATCACCTTTGTGCAGAGAGAACTTTTCTCTGTATTGAGTATCCCCTTCCACATCAGGAGGTTTTCAGCAGAAACCAGAATGTTAAATTACACTGCGGCATAATTACATATAATAAATTAGAGGTTGTGTTTTTTTTTTTTAAATAGTATATTTTATATATTGCACTACAGAGGCCCTTAAAAAAATAAGAAACTTTTCTTTAAAGAACCTCTGACTTCCCATGATGCATTTAAGAGCAAGTTTTAAAGTTTTGTTTGCATAAAAATAAGTGCTTTAAATGTTGCAAAGGCAGTTTGTACAGCCATTAAAACACTGTTTTTTCCTTTGTCATGTTAAGCCAGTACACAACTCCATAACTCCGATGGTGCAAACCCTGAACACACCCTGAATTTTTTTCGTACTGTTTAATGGGCACAGACCTAATGAGCATAACATGTAATGGAATAAAAAAAATCTTAATTTTAACAGACTCTGCCAGTGCTTGGAAGCTGCCATGAGTGTCATATTTTTCAAGGCATACATGAGAGGTTAGAGGATAGAACAAGCCCTTTACTGAGACTACGAGCGGGAATGGAAAGGTGTCCTGTGCTTCCCCTCTTGAATAGATTATAAAAAATCAGGAAATGTGAAAGAAACTGAAATGGCATCCTTCAGTTACAAGCAGTGTTTGCTAAAAATAAAGATTTTTTTTTTTGATTTTAAGCTCAAGGTTTACACGGTCTCTAATGTTAATTTGTTACAAACTTCACAAACATATGAGAATTTTCCCAATCTACAATGGTCCTCTCCTGTCTCTTTGGTACCTGACTGTGCTCCCTTTTCTCACGATCCCTCCAGTTTCCTGCTGCTGATTGTTGCTGCTCTGGCTGCCTATTCCATCCATCTCTTGCTCCGCATGTGTATTCAGACTGGTGAGTCTCAAAATACAATCAATATACTCAGTAGTACTATATTATGAGCAAGAAGTGTCTGCTTCCAGTATAAAATGTATCTGGGACCCTGCCAAGTAGCCTCTGTTAGGGTGCAAGCTTTGCCCCAACACCTTAATGCTCTAGCAAGAGGCTCTGGTTAATTTAGTTACAGATTAATCATTAATATAATTCCAATCTATTAACTAAAATACATTAAATGATGTTTCAGAAATTATAGTTTATCTCCTCCCTGTTGAGGTTATCATGGGGAGGGTGGGGGATTAGCAGAGAGACAAGTCAAAGGGCTTTAAGAACAAATGGGTTGGATAAGAGAATAAAATAAGTATCAATAGCTGTCCCCACAGCAAAGGATTGTCACTGAGGAGGACCAATATAAAACAAGCCAATAGATGCAAACCCTGCTGTCCAGAAATGTAAATGCCTCTAACAAAAAACACAACATTCACCAAAGTATCACTCTTGAATCTAAAAAACACTTTATTCATGACTCCTTTATAGTGTTTTTTTAATTTTAAAGTGAAGATACATTGAGGGCTCCAGAGTGCAGTGCAATGACTGTATTCCTGGGTAACTGAGCAGGAAATATGTCTGTTTTTTTAACTTATTATTAGACATTCAAATGGGACCACAAATGTACATGATTGCTGTGGGATGTGTATGTGTATATATGTATATTGTATACATTGTCCTTATAACATGCTTGTAACATTCAGGCTTTGTTTTGTGCAACCGTTACTCATCATATCTCCATGTTCTTTCCACAGCGGTCACTTCATATGAGGACATTGGGCTCTTTGCATTTGGGTCACCTGGAAAGGTACTAATACTTTTAATCTGTCACTGTCTGCCTGTCACTTTCAGCTGACACTCTGCCTGTGACTGACACTCTTCCTGTCACTATCATTCTACCTGTCAGTCTACCAGTCACTCTGCCTTTCAGTCTCACTGTCACTGTGCCTGTCATTCTGCCTGTCACTGTCACTCTTTCTGTCACTGTCACTCTTTCTGTCACTGTCACTCTTTCTGTCACTGTCACTCTGCCTGTCACTATCATTCTACCTGTCAGTCTACCAGTCACTCTGCCTCTCAGTCTTACTGTCACTGTGCCTGTCATTCTGCCTGTCACTGTCACACTTTCTGTCACTTTCAGTCTGTCACTGACACTCTGCCTGTCACTTTCAGTCTGTCGCTGACACTCTGCCTGCCACTGTCACTTTGTCTGTCACTATCATTCTACCTGTCAGTCTGTCACTCTGCCTGTCATGGTCACTCTGTCAGTCACTGTGCCTGTCAGTCTGCCATTCTGCCTGTCACTTTCAGTCTGTCACTGACACTCTGTCTGACACAGTCACTCTGCCAGTCACTATCACGGTTAATTATCTCTCACAGTGGTGGGGTGATAAGTACAAAAAACGTGCTCAGTTTATATAGATTAGTATAATAATAAGACCTTAACACATAATATTCTCACTATTATTATTTGTCCAACAAGACGTTCTCTCATGTTGGATAAGGTCATAAGGGGTGGGGCTGTCATGCAAGATTAATTATTAGGGGAGAGGAAGGTTTGTTTTCATATATTTTGTTTCATTTAAAATATCTAGTTTTCTAGCTGATGTATTAAATACATCCACTCCTAGAGAGAGGGGGAGAGAGAGAGGAAGAGAGGATGGGAGGGAGAGAGTGGTTGGTGGAGAGAGAGAGAGAGAGAGAGAGAGAGAGAGTGGTTGGTGGAGAGAGAGAGAGAGAGAGAGTGGTTGGTGGAGAGAGAGAGAGAGTGGTTGGTGGAGAGAGAGAGAGAGTGGTTGGTGGAGAGAGAGAGAGAGTGGTTGGTGGAGAGAGAGAGAGTGGTTGGTGGAGAGAGAGAGAGAGTGGTTGGTGGAGAGAGAGAGAGAGTGGTTGGTGGAGAGAGAGAGAGAGAGTGGTTGGTGGAGGGAGAGAGAGAGAGTGGTTGGTGGAGGGAGAGAGAGAGTGGTTGGTGGAGAGAGAGAGTGGTTGGTGGAGAGAGAGAGAGTGGTTGGTGGAGAGAGAGAGAGTGGTTGGTGGAGAGAGAGAGAGAGAGAGTGGTTGGTGGAGAGAGAGAGAGAGTGGTTGGTGGAGAGAGAGAGAGAGATAGAGAGAGTGGTTGGTGGAGGGAGAGAGAGAGAGTGGTTGGTGGAGGGAGAGAGAGAGAGTGGTTGGTGGAGGGAGAGAGAGAGAGTGGTTGGTGGAGGGAGAGAGAGAGAGTGGTTGGTGGAGGGAGAGAGAGAGAGTGGTTGGTGGAGGGAGAGAGAGAGTGGTTGGTGGAGGGAGAGAGAGAGTGGTTGGTGGAGGGAGAGAGTGGTTGGTGGAGGGAGAGAGAGAGAGTGGTTGGTGGAGGGAGAGAGAGAGAGAGTGGTTGGTGGAGGGAGAGAGAGAGAGAGTGGTTGGTGGAGGGAGAGAGAGAGAGTGGTTGGTGGAGAGAGAGAGAGAGAGAGAGTGGTTGGTGGAGGGAGAGAGTGGTTGGTGGAGGGAGAGAGAGAGAGAGAGAGTGGTTGGTGGAGGGAGAGAGTGGTTGGTGGAGGGAGAGAGTGGTTGGTGGAGGGAGAGAGAGAGAGTGGTTGGTGGAGGGAGAGAGAGAGAGTGGTTGGTGGAGGGAGAGAGAGAGAGTGGTTGGTGGAGGGAGAGAGAGAGAGTGGTTGGTGGAGGGAGAGAGAGTGGTTGGTGGAGGGAGAGAGAGAGAGAGAGAGTGGTTGGTGGAGGGAGAGAGAGAGAGTGGTTGGTGGAGGGAGAGAGAGAGAGTGGTTGGTGGAGGGAGAGAGAGAGAGTGGTTGGTGGAGGGAGAGAGAGAGAGTGGTTGGTGGAGGGAGAGAGAGAGGGTGGTTGGTGGAGGGAGAGAGAGAGGGTGGTTGGTGGAGAGAGAGAGGGTGGTTGGTGGAGAGAGAGAGGGTGGTTGGTGGAGAGAGAGAGAGTGGTTGGTGGAGGGAGAGAGAGAGAGTGGTTGGTGGAGGGAGAGATAGAGAGAGTGGTTGGTGGAGGGAGAGATAGAGAGAGTGGTTGGTGGAGGGAGAGAGAGAGATAGAGAGAGTGGTTGGTGGAGGGAGAGAGAGAGATAGAGAGAGTGGTTGGTGGAGGGAGAGAGAGAGATAGAGAGAGTGGTTGGTGGAGGGAGAGAGAGAGATAGAGAGAGTGGTTGGTGGAGGGAGAGAGAGAGATAGAGAGAGTGGTTGGTGGAGGGAGAGAGAGAGATAGAGAGAGTGGTTGGTGGAGGGAGAGAGAGAGATAGAGAGAGTGGTTGGTGGAGGGAGAGAGAGAGATAGAGAGAGTGGTTGGTGGAGGGAGAGAGAGAGATAGAGAGAGTGGTTGGTGGAGGGAGAGAGAGAGATAGAGAGAGTGGTTGGTGGAGGGAGAGAGAGAGATAGAGAGAGTGGTTGGTGGAGGGAGAGAGAGAGATAGAGAGAGTGGTTGGTGGAGGGAGAGAGAGAGATAGAGAGAGTGGTTGGTGGAGGGAGAGAGAGAGATAGAGAGAGTGGTTGGTGGAGGGAGAGAGAGAGATAGAGAGAGTGGTTGGTGGAGGGAGAGAGAGAGATAGAGAGAGTGGTTGGTGGAGGGAGAGAGAGAGATAGAGAGAGTGGTTGGTGGAGGGAGAGAGAGAGATAGAGAGAGTGGTTGGTGGAGGGAGAGAGAGAGATAGAGAGAGTGGTTGGTGGAGGGAGAGAGAGAGATAGAGTGGTTGGTGGAGGGAGAGAGAGAGATAGAGAGAGTGGTTGGTGGAGGGAGAGAGAGAGATAGAGAGAGTGGTTGGTGGAGGGAGAGAGAGAGATAGAGAGAGTGGTTGGTGGAGGGAGAGAGAGAGATAGAGAGAGTGGTTGGTGGAGGAGAGAGAGAGATAGAGAGAGTGGTTGGTGGAGGGAGAGAGAGAGATAGAGAGAGTGGTTGGTGGAGGGAGAGAGAGAGATAGAGAGAGTGGTTGGTGGAGGGAGAGAGAGAGATAGAGAGAGTGGTTGGTGGAGGGAGAGAGAGAGATAGAGAGAGTGGTTGGTGGAGGGAGAGAGAGAGATAGAGAGAGTGGTTGGTGGAGGGAGAGAGAGAGATAGAGAGAGTGGTTGGTGGAGGGAGAGAGAGAGAGTGGTTGGTGGAGGGAGAGAGAGAGAGTGGTTGGTGGAGGGAGAGAGAGAGAGTGGTTGGTGGAGGGAGAGAGAGAGAGTGGTTGGTGGCGGGAGAGAGGGAGGGAGAGAGAGGGAGAGGGAGAGGTTGGTGGAGGGAGAGAGAGAGATAGAGAGAGTGGTTGGTGGAGGGAGAGAGAGAGATAGAGAGAGTGGTTGGTGGAGGGAGAGAGAGAGATAGAGAGAGTGGTTGGTGGAGGGAGAGAGAGAGATAGAGAGAGTGGTTGGTGGAGGGAGAGAGAGAGATAGAGAGAGTGGTTGGTGGAGGGAGAGAGAGAGATAGAGAGAGTGGTTGGTGGAGGGAGAGAGAGAGAGATAGAGAGAGTGGTTGGTGGAGGGAGAGAGAGAGATAGAGAGAGTGGTTGGTGGAGGGAGAGAGAGAGATAGAGAGAGTGGTTGGTGGAGGGAGAGAGAGAGATAGAGAGAGTGGTTGGTGGAGGGAGAGAGAGAGATAGAGAGAGTGGTTGGTGGAGGGAGAGAGAGAGATAGAGAGAGTGGTTGGTGGAGGGAGAGAGAGAGATAGAGAGAGTGGTTGGTGGAGGGAGAGAGAGAGAGAGAGAGAGTGGTTGGTGGAGGGAGAGAGAGAGATAGAGAGAGTGGTTGGTGGAGGGAGAGAGAGAGATAGAGAGAGTGGTTGGTGGAGGGAGAGAGAGAGATAGAGAGAGTGGTTGGTGGAGGGAGAGAGAGAGAGATAGAGAGAGTGGTTGGTGGAGGGAGAGAGAGAGATAGAGAGAGTGGTTGGTGGAGGGAGAGAGAGAGATAGAGAGAGTGGTTGGTGGAGGGAGAGAGAGAGATAGAGAGAGTGGTTGGTGGAGGGAGAGAGAGAGATAGAGAGAGTGGTTGGTGGAGGGAGAGAGAGAGATAGAGAGAGTGGTTGGTGGAGGGAGAGAGAGAGATAGAGAGAGTGGTTGGTGGAGGGAGAGAGAGAGATAGAGAGAGTGGTTGGTGGAGGGAGAGAGAGAGATAGAGAGAGTGGTTGGTGGAGGGAGAGAGAGAGATAGAGAGAGTGGTTGGTGGAGGGAGAGAGAGAGATAGAGAGAGTGGTTGGTGGAGGGAGAGAGAGAGATAGAGAGAGTGGTTGGTGGAGGGAGAGAGAGAGATAGAGAGAGTGGTTGGTGGAGGGAGAGAGAGAGATAGAGAGAGTGGTTGGTGGAGGGAGAGAGAGAGATAGAGAGAGTGGTTGGTGGAGGGAGAGAGAGAGATAGAGAGAGTGGTTGGTGGAGGGAGAGAGAGAGATAGAGAGAGTGGTTGGTGGAGGGAGAGAGAGAGATAGAGAGAGTGGTTGGTGGAGGGAGAGAGAGAGATAGAGAGAGTGGTTGGTGGAGGGAGAGAGAGAGATAGAGAGAGTGGTTGGTGGAGGGAGAGAGAGAGATAGAGAGAGTGGTTGGTGGAGGGAGAGAGAGAGATAGAGAGAGTGGTTGGTGGAGGGAGAGAGAGAGATAGAGAGAGTGGTTGGTGGAGGGAGAGAGAGAGATAGAGAGAGTGGTTGGTGGAGGGAGATAGAGAGAGTGGTTGGTGGAGGGAGAGAGAGAGATAGAGAGAGTGGTTGGTGGAGGGAGAGAGAGAGATAGAGAGAGTGGTTGGTGGAGGGAGAGAGAGAGAGAGAGAGAGAGTGGTTGGTGGAGGGAGAGAGAGAGAGTGGTTGGTGGAGGGAGAGAGAGAGAGAGAGAGTGGTTGGTGGAGGGAGAGAGAACAGACAATTGATCATATCATACTGTCATTTATGATGAGCTAGTTAAATAATAAATAAAAACTCCAAGATCCAAGCCAATTCCAGATCAGTTTAAAAAATGTGAACAACGTTTCCAAATTCCAAATTTTCCACCCTCTACCTAATGGTCCAGAGCACATATTGTGATTTCAGTGTCCCTTTAAACCACATTTGTCCAGTGTCAAAGGAGCATACAATAAATATGACAATTCACTGGCACTTTAAGGGAATGTTGATACCCAATTGTATTTTACACACATCTCCCTAATCCTGCTACATTGCCATAGGTATTCTTTATGAATATTATAGCAGACTAGCGAATTGCCCATCAAAAAATGACGGCAATGAAATTGTAAGGTAGCTAATGCTGTTTGGTGTATAAAAATGAAATATGTAATACATTACTAAATGAATATACTGTACCTATTTTGAAGCATTCTGTTGAAGAGCTGGCAATCTGTGTTGATGTTGCTGCAGCATTAGTGGTGTGGAGCTGCTGTGTAAGCGTGGTGAATGTGTGCAGTGTGTGGTATGAATATCCGTAGGTCGTTTTCGAGTTTCTTGTGGTGTTTTGCGAGTTTAGAGTGCTGTAGCCTCGTTTTCGTTTTGTTCGGCGGCCATTTTTTCTGTCGCTTAGATTTTTTTTTAGTCTCTAAACTCTTTTATTTCGAGTAAAATCGAGGTCTAAGTTGTATTTTTGAGGTCCTGGGTGCTCCCTCTTGGTGTAGGTAAGGTTTTTATGTATGTGCTGTGTGCATGTATTGTGTTTTACATTTTGTAATGTTCGCGAGTTGCGTCCGAGTGTTGCGAGGCCGTAATGTGTGTGAACGTGTGTCGTATGTTGTTTGCGAGTGTCGTAATGTGTGTGTTGTGCTGTTTGGGTTGCGACGTGAAGTTTGCGAGGGTCGCAGTTGCTGGCATGGAGCGCCTTCGGCGCTCCATGCCAGCAACTGCGTCCCTAGCTTTGCGAGGTCCTCAGGTGCTGGCATGGAGCGCCTACGGCGCTCCATGCCAGCAACTGAGACCCTCGGCCAGTGCCCTCGCTTCGCGAGGGCCTTGGCTCGCTATGCGAGCCCGCAGCGTTAGCAACAACTCGTACGCTCACAACTATATATGTGATATTAATGTATCTATAACCTGTCGCTGCATGCTAATGAGGACACCCTTGTGTGGAATGTATCAGTAACCTGTAACTATCTCCCTGCTCTGGCAGAGGCTCTGTCTGGAGATTCATAATAACCAAACTGAATAATCTCTGTACCCCCAGACCAATAAACAGCTGACTGTAGAGTAGAATTGTTCAGCCTGAGATGCTACCTATAATTACTGCGTTTTATGTGTTTTTTATTTTTTTGTTTCAATATTTTTTATTGTAAAACAAAGCCAGTGTTGTTAAAAACATTTTAATCAATAAAGTTGTACAATGTCTAAGAAGAAATTTATTATGCAGGCTATATAATTTTTTTTAACACTGATAGAAACAGATATCAACGTTTTCTATTTTCTAAATTAAAAGGTTGTAAGAAAGTCTAAAACAATCTTGATACAATAAGCAATACAGGTTGAGATCTTATATTGCAAATAACAACACCGAGTTTAGATTTAAAATATTAATGTTTCATATAACATATTATAAAAATGGAAAGAAAGGGAAAAAATGATAAAATCTTCATATATAATCCAAATAGCGTACCTGGTTCGACTAGGAAAAGACCGGCAACCAGTCACTCACACAGCCCGTACTACGAGTTCATCCAGCTCCTGGGGTCAACGAAGGGGGGTGCAGGTTTATTTTTGAGGGGATTTTAGACAGGCTTATATAGGTAAAGTGTAATTATCTGTTTAAGTAATGTCTATAGCCTGCGTTGAGGAGAGCCATGGGTTCCATATTTCTAGAAATTGAGAATATGTGCTTGCTAAAGAAGGCGACAATCTGTCATGAATCATTATGTATTTAAACATCCAAGAAGTAATCAATAAGTTAAAGTAGAAGACTTGCATTTTTGGGCTATGTGGCTTTTCGTTGATATCATTAGATTTTGTAGCCATTTATTTTGTTTTCTAGATATCAAGGGATTGATTTTGCCTAGAAGACATGTTTCTATGGGGGGGGGGGGGGGGGGCTATAGGGATTTGCAGGACTCTAGAGGCTAGCTCTAGAACTTCAGTCCATAACGACTGTACTACTGTACATTTTCACAAACACGTGCCTAGGTTTAAGCAATGCCTATAACAAAGAGATGACATTTGGGTGTTAATTTTGTTCAGTTTAACTGGGGTATAGTAGATTCTATGAAGGGTTTTAATAGATGATTCCTGTAGACTATAATTCCAAGGACCTTTAATTAGGTTTTTAACATGTTTTTTTCCCAATCCTGGGTGTCCCACTGCTTACTCATGTCTTTTTCCCAATTGTTCATAAAAGTTGGCTTAATGTTGACAGGAGGGAACTTTTGAATTGTATACAAGGAACTTAAAACTCCTTTAGTTAGAGGAGCCTTATTGCATAAAAGAGGGAGCCAACTGCTTTGTGGAGTACCCCATCTCTTGATCCTTGTGGAAATTAAGTGTTTGATCTTGCAGTAATTTGAATGTTCTTTTAGAGGAATGTCACATGTTATCCTAAGTTGATCAAAAGAGAACATTTGGTCATTGTTTATTTAGGAACCTAGTTTATCTAATTCATGCCTTGACCACCATTTTTTTTGAATCCTCACTTAAGTAATTCCAGATTAATGGAGTAGTAAGAGTGGGAGTTAAGTTAGTTTAGTTGTTAAGTGATGTTTTGTGTTAATCCGATTCCAATTGAAGCGTGAAAGTCTAATGATAGGATTACTATGTCTATTTATGTTGGGGGGGGGGGGGGGGCATTTGGGGACCATATAATAGAATCCCATTGAAAGGGTTTCATTTGTTGATTTTCAATGAAAATTATGTGTTTTATTAATTGATGCTTTCTGCCCAGGTCGTTGTTGCCAGCACCATCCTGATCCAGAACATCGGAGGTGAGTGTGGGGTTTTAAAAATATAAGTTTCTATTCTTTTATCAACCTCTCGTCTTACAACGTGTCCCCATGATCCTATTCCATCACGGCTCATCCTTCCCCTCTGTACCACACTAATCTCAGCTCTCACACATCTATTCAACCCTTCCCTAAACACTGGCAAATTTCCATTATCTTTACAACATGCCATATGTACACTAATTCTTCAGGAAATCTTCATCTGATCCAGCTTCTCCATCTAATTACTGCCCTATCTCTGCACTTCCTCTGGTTTCTAACCTACTTAAAAGTATCATCTACAATCACCTCTCCCAGTTTATTTCCTCCAACTCCCTTCGTGACGCCCTCCAATCCGGCTTACAGTACCAACACTCAACAGAGACAGCTCTCACAAAAGTCACTAATGACTTGCTCACTGCCAAGTCAAAGGGTCACTTCTCTATTCTTATTCTCCTGGATCTCTCCTCTGCCTTTCCTCTTCTTATCCAAAATCTCCACTATCTTGCCATCCATGACATAGCTATCTCGTGGTTCACATCTTATCTAGAACATTGAACATTTAGTGTCTCTTTCTCTGGCTCCTCTTCATCACCTCACTCTCTGACTGTCTCTGCATCTCAAGGTTCAGTCCTAGGCCCCCTCCTCCTCTCCATCTATACATCCTCTCTTGGTACCCTAATAAAATATTTTGGATTTCAAAACCATGTCTATGCAGATGTCACTCAAATCTACCTCTCTTCAAACTCATGTTGCCAACTGCCTCTCTAGCATTTCCTCCTTGATGTCTGCCGTCAACTCAAACTCAACATGTCTAAGACTGAGCTCCCAATTTTCCCACCCTCTACCACAGCTTCCACTCCTCATATATCTACCACTGTTGACAACACCATCATCACTCCCACCTACCAGGCCCGTTGTCTTTGGGTTCTGTTGGACCCTGCCCTCTCTTTCATTCCTCACATACAATTAATCACTACATTTCTTGTTTTTTCCACCTCAAAAACATTTCCAAAATGGTTTCACTTTCCCTCGTAAGACATAAAAATTGTAATGTGTAATAATGCACCCTCAATAAAATGATATATACTGTATATAAATGTATACTATTTGATAGTCATAGTGTTTCTTTAATCGAAATGGACAGTATTGTTTTTACTGCAGTGACTGAGGATTGACGTTTCCTACAATGTTGTGTGGAAATTGCTGTTTTCCCAAAATAATGTAAAGTTATAATCTCCTTATAGTGTAGCAGTTTTGGACACACATGTTAAAGCTCCAGTGTCTGCCAGAGCAGGGATATATTACAGGTAACTGATACATTCCACACACCGGTGTCCTCATTAGCATGCAGTGACAGGTTATAGATACATTAATATCTGCTATAATATTCATAAAGAATACCTATGGCAATGTAGAAGGGTTAGGGAGATGTGTATATACAATTAAAATTGGGTGCCAGTGAAGTGTCATATTTATAGTATGCTTCTTTGACACTGGACACATGTTTTTGTGCTTTTAAAGAGACACTGAAATTACATTATGTGCTCTGCACCATTATATAGAGAAAATCATGTGGACAAGTTGTTAACATTGATCTGGATTTGACTTGGATCTTGTAGTTTTTAGTTATTATTAGTATAGACCCTGGAGACCAGCCCAGCCACCCACAAGAATCTGTATTTATAATAGGACTCAGGCTGTAACAGCCACACAATGTTTTTCAGAATCATTGCTTTATTTTATTCATTATTTAACATGCGGGCATGTGGTGCAGTGGGTGAAAACCTTTGTTTTCAAAATTATAGATTTAAATTCTGGAAAGCACTTTTTTCCATATGTTTTTACACCCTCAATCTGATCGCATAGGAGTCCCTTTAATTTGTAGGCAGTATATTCAACTTTGCTTTAAAGGGACATGGAAGGTTTCTGGATTTCACTTGAAATGTACTATATCTGTGTACCTCTTGTGTACTTTAATTGATTAAGAAGTGCTTATAAGCTTTATTTTGTTTCTGCCTAAAATCTTACAAATAATACTAACTGGTTTCTGCCTTCAGCAGCTCATGAAGACAGTGTACTTCTAAGCATACTATCTCATAGTAACCAATCAGTGGCAACATTCTGCAACATGCTACTTGAGAGAGGTCATTGACTGGCAAATAAAAAAAAATAAAAAAATACACGTCACCGTATTTGTATTCATGAGCTGCATGAACTAGACAGACAGAACCACAAATCTGAAAATGTTATTATTTTAGACATAAAACAGCTTTTAAGCACTTATTATAAAATAAAGTAAAGTAAATAGATACAAAGGTGTATTATATTCTTAGTGAAAACCTTCAGTGTACTTTTTAATAGGAAGGAGGATTATTTTCTTTTTGTCCCATCATAGACCAGCCCCATCCCCATCATGGTGTTAATTCCAGGACTGGCATATCCACAGTCGCACTGGACTGATTTGGTTTCCCTTATTGCTTAGTTTGTTGGAAATTGGCTACAAGTGATAAACACATGTTCATAAACGTCTTATTTCTGTGGTTTCTCCATTCTATCAGCAAAAAACCTCAGTCAGTCATTTTCTGGGTAAAACCACCCAGTACTTGCTTGTGTGTAAGTGGAATCATGTGTTTGGGGGCTGGGGGGTCCCTGCATTCTGGGGTGATTAGGTCCCTTAAGGATAGACACAGCTTTACAGCATGTTGACCCCACTGGCAGACATAAGGTTAATGTAGAAAATGAACCCTTTCAAATATTCCCTGCACTGGGCAACATCTGAGATTCCCAAATATGGTATAACTTAAACCTATAGGTAATAAAAGTACTATAGCAATTGAATGTTATTGAATGTATTTTCCTACAGTAAAATGAGACTGAGATTTATATGTTTACCTTCAGTTAGCCTTTCTGATCCACCCACTATAGACAAATTGGTATCTATTACAAATACGTTGACATTGCAAATAATTGTTGATCACCCTTTGGGCTCTGAATCTATTGTCTTCAGTGTAAAGCATGTGCATATAAAATGACAAAGCCGGAGTAGACATATATGATGGAAAAAAAATCAATGTTTGTGAGGCTGATTACGGCATAATTGGGCTAGAAAATGTTATGTAGGAAAGAAAGGGGGGGGAGAGAGATAGAAGAGGGAAGGCAAAAGTATTCAGGGAATCAGCTGTAAGAGAGATGATCGGTGGTGAGATATATAAAAATACAATTTGGGAGGAGTTCTAAAGGGGAAAGAGAGGGGGGAAAACCTGAGGGTAACTTGGAAAGTGAGCATGGCCTTGCTTAGTGGGGGCCCATTTAGTTGCATTTTGGAAAATCCAGGTTATTAGGGACACTGAACAGTCTGTTTAACATCAGGAGGTGATGTGAGAATGTAATATCTTCTATTACAACAGAAAATAATATAATGGTGAGACGTTTAGAATAAGTCCTTCTTGGAAAAACTCCTTGTTTCTTGAAAGAATATAATTTTATTGAAGACTGCTAGGAATTATTCTTGCACTACCATCCACTGTAGTCTTGATCCAAATGGGATCACCAAATACCAGAAAGAGAAAATAAAGAAGGAAAAAGAGGATAACACATAGAGCCCAATATCAAAAAAATGTTTTATTTGACACTATGTAAATGTATACTCAAAAGATCATTTTCAGATTTAGTATCACCAATGCATCCAGTGCTTGAATGGTACAATCCCAAAAAATAAAACAGACTTAACAATTAGTGGATTCAAATTGTATCGCCATAGGATATTGAGTGCTACTAAAGGTTGTTGTTCAGTGCTTCAGTCTTGTCGGACTCTTGTTGACCATATGGTTTTCATGGCAAATATACTGGAGTGGGTTGCCAGTTCCTTCTCCAGTGGACATCAATATGACATGCCCATATTGGGTGACCCTACATGGTATAGATCACTTGAAGTACACAAGCCCCTTCACCACAATAAGGTAGCGATCCAGAAGGGGTCTACAAAAGGTACCGGATGATAAACAATATATTTCTGTGCCTAATCAGGAGTGAATAGAATCAGAAATTTTAATGTACTGTAGCTGTTCCAATAAATGTCTCTCACTGAATGTTTTTCAACTGGACATGCTCTACCACTACATTACCCCAAATGCTAATCTTAATTGCTTCTAATAAAGCCATTCCCTCAGAAAGTGGATTTTTCAGGTTCATTTTTGTGTTAAATAATATTTATATCACTTTAAAAGCACTTGTATTTATTAATTACAACCAATTGCAATTATGTTTGTTTTTATGTACTTTTTTAATGGTGTTTTCATATAAATAATAACAGAGCCCTTCTCTGTCTTACTTTACGGTGTATACACCGTTTCTGAAAATGGAATTAAATTGGGCAATCCTTGTTACTTTCTGTTTACCTTATATGTACTTAAGATATAACGATTCACCTTTATGTGTAGTGCACAGCGCTGCTATCATTAGTGTAATATAACATCAAAGGGCCGTGTTATCTCATAAGAGATCACAGAAACATTAGGATATTGTGCTGGATATATGGAAATTGTTCTTGTGTAGATTGTTGTATACAATATGTCAACGAGTAAACATTGGTAGTAAATACATGACTGTATTGAATGACATTTATTAGCTTAAAATATAAAGCGTTCTCTGGTATCACTTGTAATTTAGCCTCGGCAGGTTGGGATCTTGTGTCGACCCTGTGTGGTCTCCTAGTGGCCCCCACTCAGGGGTCTTTTGGTGCAAGACGGTTTTATGGTGTGTTTTAGACATGTAGATGTACACATGACTCAACAACTCAAGTGGCCAAGAAAGGACACGCATTATTGGATACAGATGGACTAAGTGGTGATCCACTGTAGATTAGGAAAGAACTTCATATGTTTGTGTAGTTTGTAACAAGACCACAACAGTTACGAGCATAAAACCATTTTTAGATAAACTCTTTCTTTTTGCAGGCACTTGTTTGTGTCTGTTCCTGCTGAGCAGGTGTGTTCTGCTATTTATTTATTTTTATAATTAGGAAGGTGACTCATTCGTGGCTTCAGATAAGATTTCAGCATTTGACACTTTCCCATCTCACTTGCATATGCAAGGCAGCTTGCAAGCCCTGCTCTGCATCCACCCTCTTGCCTTGAAAATAAGTATTACTGTCATGGCAGCTTCCATGCATGAGTAAAATCTGCTAAAATATAGTTATCTGAAAATGCTTTTATGTTTATTGCTTACACAACTGATAATAATGCTAGTTTGGTGCATACTTCCAAGATGTGAAGTTTTTCCTTATCAGCAGTAGTCCATTGCAAAATAAGGGGGAATTATTTGGAAGTGAGCCATGTTCCTCCTAAGGTTGGAACTGTTGCTGTAGATCCTGTGTGGTCTCATTTTTGGGGGTTCCCACACAGATTTTAAGGAACAAGCAGGTTTTATGGTGTGTGTTAGACGTGTAGATATTACTTGTACCTCCTGAAATTTTAAGTGGCTAAAGACGGACACATGTTATTGGATGCAGATGCATTATTTACTAGAGTTCCTACAAGTCCCTATCAATGGCAGGTGCACATTCTGAATAAATACTCATTATACACTGCAGAACCCGCTCGCTCTCTTGCAGGGGTGGGATCCAGAACTACTGATAATGCACATCTGGCTCCTAAATATTTTCCCAAGGTATCTGTGAAAGGCTTCATTCCAGGCTCCTAAAACAGCCTGTGTGGCTCCTATAAAATCTTCCTGGCTCCTAAGTGTTAGATATTTTTCCACACTTGATATAGGTAATAACAATTATTATGTTCCTACAATAAACTTTTATTGACTTTTTTGTATTTAGAACGTGTCTGATCCACCAAATAAGCATGGAGTGATTTTTCTATCTCATAGGTCAGTAATTGTTAATGATCCCTAGTTTCTCTTAATTTATGATGTAAAACCATATGCAGATGAAAAGAATGAGCACGCCCAGACCCACTGAGTCATTTATGGAATGAGCATATTTTCTCCCTGGTTTCTAAGCATGTCCATTATTTCTTGAAGTGTGTATGCACCTTCTTGGGGCTATTACTAATTAATGGCAATGATCTCCTATTAACATGAGATATCAGATTGTTCTTAGTGGATGGATCAGAAAGGCTGATTAAACGGTAAACATGACAAACTTTATTTTACTGTAAGAAAACACATGTTTTAGTTTTAAATTAATAAAGTATTAAGTATTACATTATTCTTTATTTGTAACAGTGGCAGAGCTAGTGAATAAAGGGCCCCGGTGCAGAATAATTTGCCCCCCCCCCCCCCCCCCCCCCCTTTGTAACTTCTCAAAAAATATATGTAAGTGTGTAGGTGGCTTTACTATAAAAAATAATTACATACTCTTCTTCCCGAATAAATGAATAACTTACTTTTGTCCAAACTGCTGCTGGGAGCAGAGGGCCCTTTACTGTTTCCCTCTAAATTAGAGAGACATTTAGGTGGGTGCTGGGGTTCCCCTCTTTCTAACAGGAGTGTTTTTTTTGAGGATTATTATTATTCTCTTTGGTGTATATCACTATTTATGTGCATGGCTAATATATCCTCCCAGCCCTAGTTACACAGTAAGTGATGCTTGGGTCTGTAGGGAAGCTGTCTGGAGCCAATTGTTCTTTCTTAATAATAAGCAATAATTAAAATGTAATTATGGTCTAAGCTGCCTGCAGGACAGACATCCAGTGCTGTCACACGTCCAGAGCCGTCCTCTCATCACCCGTCCAACACAAAATATGAAGTGAGGGTGAAAGCGACGTAGGATTACGGATTATTGCTGGTTTGTTTTGATAGCTACCTCCTAATGACTGATATATGGGCTGCGTGCGGCTCCAGGCAATGACGCCAGGGCTTTAAATAGAAGTGTATTCCAAAGCCCACAATCTTTTCCTGTGGAGTCACAGCGTGAACACAAAATGCTGTGCTAGGTGGATTTGTGCGCCACAAATAGAAACCTCTTGTGTTGTGCCCTTGGTGTTAAAGTGACACAGGGTTGCAAATATGGTATTGGTTTAATACTATATAACACAGTGTGTCATTGAATGTTATTACACAATTGCAGTTTATTGCATTGACGTTTGTAATTTTTACCTGTCAATCGGCCATTCTGTTGCATCCACCGAGGACAGTCTGTTATCTTTTTTGGATCTTTCCTGTTTCGTCTCCGCGTTCAGTTTGTTCTTAGAATGAGGGCTAGAGTTGAGGGTTAGGGTAGTGGCAGATGATACGTTTTACTTAGTAAAAATGTGTGCCACTACTTTACTATGTAAACCTTATTATCTGCCACTACCCTAGCCCTAAATCTAAGCCTACCCGTAAAAACAAATTTAATAAAGTCTTGATACGCCACTGGTTCTATTATTGCCAGTATTTCTCCATATCCCCCAAGTTCCCTCAGTCTGTTGTCATAGGAAAACTGAGGGACTGCATGCACAGTCCCCTGGGAGGAACTAGATTGATTAAAAAAAAAAATCTCCTTGGGGTCTGAGCATGCCTTTACTTTCTTTCTTTGATGCGGAAAGATAGTGGAAAAGGTCCAGAGTGTGAACGCTGCCGTTGAACGCTGCGCCACAGCAAGATGTGTCGCAACTCTACAGCGCTGAATCGACAGTGAGGCCATCGCTATGTTTGCCACGAGGGCCTTGGGCGTGCCTCTCATAGCTCAAGGCCTCTTCTGTCCGCACGCTCCTTATGCGCCACGTCACATGGGGGAATAATTTTTTCACCACTAGGTGGTGCTGTGGCGGGTGTTCAACCGCAGCGTTCACACTCTGATGCGGAAAGATACTGGGAAAGGACCTAGTATTATTTTCATTTAAAAAAAGATAAATGCTTTCCCCAACAGAATAAGAAATCTAAAATGTTATCTTTTAGGAAGTATTTGTTATTACCTGAAGTTTAAAATAATACTGTATTCAAAACCTCAACATTCACAATGTAAGTATAAAATACAATATATTTTGTAATTGTTATGTATGAAAACTGATCTTTTAAATTCTTTCTGGTACATTTGAGACTTCAGTGTTTCTTTAATGTGTAAATATTGAAATACCTTTTGTTTATTTGTTGTGTGTGTGTATATATATATATATATATATTTATTTATTTATTTATTTATTTTTTATATATATATTATATAATATACCCGAAAAACATATTTACAAATAATAAAAAAGCTAGTCTCTTGCTCCCACGTGACTCTGTAAAGTCGGTTTGCTGGTAAAACCATCTTATGTAGGGTAAGGTTAATCGTTTCTACTGGTTTAATCACTAGCACCTAATTAACACCTTACCTGCTAAATGAGGTTAAACATTTTGGCGTTTTCCAAGCTCTTGTATGCAGGACCCGCGTGCCATTGTGCGCTCGGCATTACAGCGCCCAGCAGAGCATTATCACCTTTTTGTTGGGGTGCAATAAATTGTTGACATTTTAATTGTGTTTTTGGTTGTGGAGGAATATGGGAGGGTTACCCGCCCCGGAGATCTTACCTCTCAATGGCTTCCTTTTATTATTTTACTGCAGCCACATCCAGGAACTCGGGAGTAAGAGAAGACTGACAGGTTTATATGGTGAGTGCAGAGTAGTGCAGTGAGCAGACCACTATATGCCTAGCAAGACGAGATAGGTATATTATTGGGATGCGGATATTACTGGGTATATAATATCTCTGTGTATCTGTTTACTTTTATGTACTTTATTATATTAAGAAGTGCTTATAAGGTCTGTGTTTATTCCCTAAACTCAAACAAATAGCACCTGTATGGGTCTGCTCGCTGTAGCCCACAAAGACGCAGACTTTCATACTAACCTAGGGCCTCATTCAGTTGCTACTTACTTGAGATCCGGGCGCACAAATGGAGATAGCAAGTTACTTTGCTATTCAAATGCCTCCTACTTGCTGGTTACTTGCTGCACGCTACCTTCTCTTACAAGCGCAAGTTACTTCCCTCAAAGCTTTTGATCTTTCATGGCCGCAAGAGTTGCGGCCACAAAAAACACAAATGGCTATTCAGTTGCTTCGATTAGCTATTTACGGGCTTCACAGAAGGGTCAAACGCGAACAACAGGTTACTGGGATCAAGGAGGTGTCGCAAAGAGCTTACTTACAAATCATAGCACTTATTAATCAAATAAAAAAGCCATCCTGTACTTTTATTAAAAGGGAAAGTGATGTTAGGTCTTAGAATTAATAGCACAACATTCTCTGGCTCGCAAATCAGCCCAAAAAAAACACTTTATTTTCTGTTCAATTTCTGGCATAAAGTCCTACGGCTTCAACCTCCAAGCCCGTATGACTTTGGAATCCAACCTCCATATTTCATTGAAGTCCTATGGACTTGAATAACAAGTTACGGGCTTGGAAGTCATTCAAGCCCATAGGACTTTGGACGGAAATGAAACATGAAATAAGGTATTGTATTGGCGAGCTTGAGAATGTTGTGCATTTAATCCTAATGTCACCCATTGTGTTCCCCATCATTTACAGCGCTGGATTGAATTTATGTTTGCATTTACAGTGCTCCGAGTTAACAGGCTTGAACCATGAGTTACGGACTTGTGGCCGCGATCATGTTCAAGCACCCAATTGTGTTTACTGCCGATAGCATAGTTTGCGATTTTCGGGAAGGGGGACTGATTTTCAGGCCCGGCCAATGGAGTAGCAGAGTAAAAGTAGAGCTACTTGAGCAAGTAGCCCAAAAGTAGCAAATCAGGAATTTACTTGCAAGTAACAGCCCCGAATTAAATGAGGCCCCAAGTGACTATCTCTCAGCAACGTGGTCCCTGATAGGTTAGGACACTACACTGCACATCCAGCCCTACAGAGCCTGTATCTGCATATGCTTCAGTGATCAGAACTTTACTAATTGTTTGATTTCAGGCAGTACAAACAGAGCTTATAAGCACTTCTTAATAGAATAGTGTGCATACAAATAAATAGATACTGAGGAAAAAACATAAATAAAAAAAAATAATAATAAAAAAAAATATATATATATAAATAGTTGTGAGCATGCGGGCCGTTGCTAACGCTTGCAAGGGCGAGGGCCGCAGTTGCTGGCATGGAGCGCCCAAGCACTGGCATGGAGCACTGGCATCGAGCGCAACTGCAGAGCTCGCAAAATTAACGGAGTTATGAAAGCAAAATACGAGACACATTACGACCTCGCAAAAAACGTCCGAAACTCGCGCACATGAAAACATGAAAAACACAATGAATACAAACAAAAAATACATAAAAAGCTTACCTACAGCAAGGAGGGGCACTCAGGACCTCGGAAACTAAAGTTACACCTCAATTTAACTCCAAATAAAAGGGTTTAGACACTCAAAAATCCCCTAAGCGAGAGAAAAAATGGCCGCCGAATAAAACAAGGCTACAGCACTCTAAAGACGCAAAACACCACCAAACACCTACGGATTTCCCGAAAAAGACGTACGAGATCCGAGAACAAGTACTCAACCCAAGCAACCCCAAAAACATTACAAACACAATAAATACACACAACAAATTCATAAAAAGCTTACCCACAGCAAGGGGGGCACCCAGGACCTCTGCAAGTGAAGTTACACCTCGATTTAAGTCCAAATTTCAGAGTTTAGACACCCGAAAATCACCTAAGCGAGAGAAAAAATGGATAAACAAAACTAAAACAAGGCTGAAGGACCCTAAACACGCAAAACACCACCAAGCACCTACAGAGTTCCCGAAAAAAATTGGGTGACATCCGAAAACAAGGACGCTAAATCAGCCACAGCCGCATACCCCACATTAGGCGCCATTTTAGAACACTAACTTACACAATCCGGAAGTACACAGCTACCCTAACGGATTTGCCTCGCGCACGCACACTATTACACTACACACATTGCTGACACTTACACAGCAGCTCCACAGCACTACTGCTGCAGCAACATCAAAACAGATTGCCAGCTCTTCAACACTATGATTCCTGCATATATTACTTCACAATAGGTAAAGTATATTAATTTCTTATTTTATTAATTATTCATTGCCATACCAAAAAAAAAGACCAACGCTGCTCATAGCACACAAACAACCAAGAGCCTCGCAATGAGCGCCGAAGGCGCTCAGAGCAAGGCTCGCAGTGAGCGCCGAAGGATCTTGGAACACCAACAAAATGTATTTCACACACAAACAACATTACCTGCCTTACAATCTTATTGATGTCATTTTTTGACGGGCAAGTCGCTAGTATATATATATAATGAGCAACATCCGTGAACCTTCCATATTTGATTACTTATTGATCATTAATAAAAATCCTGTTTTAATTATTTTTTAGGTTCACATTCAATGATTAGTATACCAGCCTCCAGTTTGTCTCAATGCTAATAAGTTCATTAATAAGAGGATGTGGGTTGGCTGATATACATCAAAATGGTTTTAAGGACAGTTAGATTTGATAAGGTGATACAGTCCTTTATGGGTTGCCCCAACAGCAAAAGATGCAATTATTGTGTCTAAAATATAAAACTTCCTTTAAAATATTTTTATGTTCCAGTCTTGAATACCTGTTTATGTTTTAATTCTGTTTCATACTTCACAAACGTGTAATGATTTCACCAAACTACACTGGTCAAAGTATCAATGAATTTAATAGTTAAAACTTAAAGGGCCACTTTAGTAATCTTATAAAGGGTTCTCTAAAGATTAGTTAGGATGGGGCTGATGAGAAAAAAACTCTATTCAACTCTTTCTGTGAATTTAAACAACTAAGTACTATTTTCTTTTTTTATCATGTCCCTGGGCAGTATGAGCATTATATCTCTCCTCCCCTGATGTTTTGTCTGTGGAGAGGGAGCCACCCAGAGGGAAATGTTCTCCAATCAGACATATGGTGCATATAGTATGATGGTGATCGGAGACTAGAAGGTGTATTTGTGTATATTGCTAGCAGCTCATGCTACACTGCTGCCTGCTATTATTGTGTGTGTTACAGAGAGGTCGCAAAAGATTATCCATTTGGTCCATCAGCTCCTACTCCAGAGACACTATGTCATTCAGAGGATGGCAAGATTTGGAGATTGTACAATCTGCAGCATGATTTAAACACTGTAATTGCACAGTAAAATTTAATACAGTGTTTTTTTTTTCTTTTAAGGCCCAGTATAATTATTCTGTTGAGAGCCATTTATACAACCACTTGCCCTCTAAAGTCTGTATTTATTCTAAACATTATGAAACATTTCTCTTCATAAGATTTTTTTTTTTTATATAGATGCAGCAATACAGAGGTCCTTTAAGAGCATTTGATAATCCAAGTTATGGATATTTTTAAAACATTTTTCTTTTCATATGTTAATTCATATGTAATAGTTTCCCATTATTACATCTAGTTATATAACTGATCTGGAGGCTTGGCCCTGTCAGCCAATGAGCAGTAGTATAGATCTATGAGTAATATTTCTCTGCCAATGAAATCTACAAACATATGTATGCTCTGTGCCCTTTCTGTTCAGGTTTAAAAATGTATATTTTCATGCAAAACCCACATTTTTTTTCTATGCTTAAAGTGGCTCTCTTAAATGCACGAAAAAACATAATTGTGTGCCATGTCCCTTTTTAAGTAGATAGTGAGCCGGGTAGGCTTGCTCTTTTGATTCTTATTGATACGCTGTCAAATGGATGTTTCTATATTTTAAGTAAAAATCATATAAAACTGCTATAAATATCCCATATATGTAGTTTCTGATGTTTTCCTGGTCTATGTGATTCAGCCAAACCCATCACACAGAGCCCGGCCGGTATTCTTAATATTTTCTTTAGTTATTTTTAGTTTTCCTGCATTTATTGGCCCGTGTAGCACAGGCCACATTGCCCTGGTGTCAGGTAACTGGCCTGGAAATTCAATGCTACCACGGACTGGTGGGCTGCTGTGTCACTGAGCCCATGCCGTCTGTTATATAGAGGGTTGCCCCCTCTACATGTGCAGCCACACTACCATCTGCTGGCCAGTTGGACAAAGCCAACTGAACACCAAGTACCCAAAGAAGGGCTGTGGTGTTGTCGCACAAAAATCCTATGATTTCAGGTTTTTCTTAAAGGGTATGTTGTCTTATCGATTTTTTTTTATTTTTTTTTTCTAAAGTGGATCAGTCCTGGGAAATTCCATGTTATTGCTTCTGCATTTATCTAAAAATGTGCGGATCATTAGCTGATTTGATGAGCTAATTAGGATTACAGTCTGCTTGTCTATTTCTGTGGTGGTTGAAATAAAGAGCTGCAATGTTATCTGGCAGATATACTCCTCTCCCACCCTTATCGAGCACTCTGAGCCACCCATTGGCACCCTGAGCTGCACATTGGCATACAGGAGCTGCAAAATAAGTGATAAATATTTCAGGAATTATTTACTGTAGAGAAAAACAGCTAATACAATCTATAGCCAGCATGTATTCAGTGCTGCAATGTTCTGCAACAACAGCTTGTATTCTGTGCTGGCAAGGGGAGGAGGCATCATATATTTAGTGCTGGAAGGAAACCGTGAACATCATAGTAAGTGTTTTGTATACCAGCTGGGCGTTCCCTTGTAGCTCATCCCTTCCAACTGTTAATTAATTACAAATAAAAATCATTAGTAGAGAGGGAGGACCTTTTCATGTAATTTATGCATAAACCCCAACTTTCAAGCTTGGTTATCTAACACTTCCACTAATTACAATTATATTTATTAACACGTGTACTATTAATTTTTGCAACAACAGGACCTTTGCTGTGTCCCTTCAATCCCCCACCCTGGTATAAACATATCCAGCCGCGGCAGCTTCCGTTTCTGTGCCGCGATATCACATATCCTCTCCTTCCGGAGGGCTCATTATACTTTGTAATGTATTTTATACAACGGACCCCCTTCCTATTATTTCTCCTTTCCCAGAAGACCTTTTTTTATTTACAGTGAACTCTCATATTTTAAGAATCTTAGAGCAAGTCTGCAAATGTCACAGTTGGAAATAAAATGTTATATAATTGCAATTGGTTTCTATTCAAATGTTTAGTGATAGATAACTGAGCTTGAAAGTTAGGTCATTTAAAGTGACATAGCAGAGGTTCTAATTATGGTATAATATTAAACTATAGGTAATAATAATAATAAGTACTTTATTAATGGTTATTAAACAAGTTACATAAGCCAACACAAATTTGCTATTTTGAGCTGCCAGTCATCCTTTCTGATCCACCCACAAACATATTTATATATTTTATTAATGAGAGATAATTACCATTAATTACAGCTTATGTCCTGAAGCATTGGGTCTATTGTCTTGAGTGCTATGCAAAAGAGACCAGGGAGCGTGCCTTGTCCTCTTATTTAATTAAACAGATTGCTTATAAGCCTAAGCAGGAAAAAGTCATACAGATCATTTTTAATTGAGACCTCTGCAGGATCCTGGAGGGATCCATGATACAGTGGTGCAAGTTGTATGTCTGTGAGGGGGGTGTTTACATTTCTGGAGACCTGTGGTTGCATTGAAAGATGCCACCTCCTGCTTATGGACCAATAAATCAGGAAGGGGTGTGGTGTTAATTTCAATCTTATCCAGTTATCAAACAAAGGCTCCAGAGTGCTACCTGTTCCCTCCTCACCTAGCCCACCTCCAATGATAACTACAAGCACAAACCCTCAAGATCCAGCTCTCAGAATGTGACGTAACAAATGCAAAATGGTTTCCTTTAGTCAGTCTTCAAAAAATAAATTCCATCCTGATAATATTGTTAGTTTGGTACATACTGTACTAACAAGTGTTTTTCTCGAACTGCAGTTGCCCTTTAAACGACCAAGGGAGATTAAAATAAATAAACACAGCCTGTAATATTACATTTTGTTTTAATGGGCTCAGACATTTTGCCGTTGTTCCTAACTGGATTAGAAATTAGGAGGAACTGTGGATTCAGATAAGATCTCCATTCTTTTGAATGACTGTCCCTTTACATAGCCACTCGACAATAGAACTAAATGGTAAAAGTAAATCCCAGTAGGATAACCTCCCTCAGGATACAGACAGACAGGTAAAGCAAAGTTAAACCTCCACGACACAGAGTCTAAAATTTGATATTTAGTCTAAAAATGTTTTTATGCTCCTGGCCTGTACTGATGCTAATATTATTACTTTGTTACATATTTCACAAATATCATGTTTTTCCCAAACTAATGATCCAAATGCCCGTTATCAGTTCTAATTCTTTTTTCTGCAGGTTGCATCAAAACTTATAATTTTGATGTTTTCTTATAAAAAATCTCAGATGTTTTATTCACTCAGTTAATTACTAAAAATGTCTTTATGGTCATATTTTTTTAAATATACAATTTCAAAGAAATATACTGTGGAAAATGTGCAAGAAAATCCTTATAATGTAAAAAGAAATGCATTAAAGCCTCTAATTTATTAAATTTTATATACAACTCTACCATTATGGTTTCAGCAGATCAACTTCCTGCAGTTGGAGGAGGATGAATGCACAGAAAGTACAATAGGATTGTGGCATCTACTTATCTGGACTAAAGGAAAGCTCATTAGTTTACAAGAACCCACACACCTGAGAAAGTAACAGAGAGCAGCAGGCAAGAAAAAACAAATTCATGAAAGGATAATTACATATAAAAGTTGCAAAATATAAAGGTTATGTCTGTTTGTTACATCACATCCTGAGAGCGGTTTGATGGGGGTGTGTTTGTAGTTATCAGTGGAGGGAGGGGTAAGAGAGGATGAACAAGAAGTCCAGAGCCTTGGTGTGATAGCTAGATAAGATTGAAACTCTCACTGGCCCAGAAGCAGGCCCCTTGCATTATTTAATGCACCCACCTCTCTCCAGAAATGTAAACGCCGCACTCACATACACTTCCATAATTCTATCATGAATTCCTCCAGGGGCCCGCAAAGTTATTGCATTTGCCAATTTTCAAGATTAGTCAGTGTATTTAAGATAAAACCTGAGTTACGTGACGTCTCTCAGCGCCGCACATGACCTGCAAACAGACCAAGGCAGGAAGATAAACACAAAGCTTCCTCCCATACTGCATCTGTTTGTTTAGGGACGGCTAATTAATCCTCTGAGTAGTTAACGAGCTTTCTCTGAGTGCTGACAGTCTGATTGTCTTTTAATTCAGTGTAAATATCCTAGCAGGCCTTGTGTTTGCAGTGTTTTGCTATCACTGCTGTGCGTCATTCAGTGTAATTCGGAGTGGACATTTTTGTTTGTTTATTACAGGACCACTGCCCAATGGGCAAACTATTTATTTGAAAGCTTTGAGTCTGACAACGAGCATAATTAAGGAGAAAAAAAGATTATATAGTTGTTTTCAACATGTCTGATTTCTTTTAGGCCTTCGGGAGTCCAAGATACATTGGTGGAAGTTGTGTATGTGAGAGGGTCATTTGCATTGCTGGAGAGCTGTGGTTGCATTGAATGATGCAAGGTGTCTGCTTCTGGGCCAGTGAGGGTAAATGGTGTGATGTCAATTTCAATCTTATACAACTGATAGCCATAACACACACACCCTATGGTCCACAAAGTGGATTCCTGTACTCAAATATAGAGCGTTCAAGAATTCAGATTTTCTCCAAAATTGCTTTATATCCACGGTGTATACAGCTGCTAATATTGTTAGTTTAATACATACTTGACGAACAAGTGCCTTTTTTCTTGAACTTCAGTAATGTCTTAGGGCCTCATTCTATTATCGGCCGCAGCCGTTGCGGGGCCGCAAGGACCGGCCGCAAGCTTTCCGGCTATTCTATTCCCCTCCGGCTGGGGCTTACGGCAGGCTTGCGGCCGGTGCCTTGCTATCTCTTGCGGCCGATCGCGCCGGAGGAAAGCCTTTGATCTAAAACGTCCGCAAGGAAATCGGCCGTAAGAAAAGCCTGGTTGCTATTCTATTGCTCCGGGAACCCTGTCTGCAAGGCTAAAAGCGAACCGCAGCTTACTTGCAGCAAACAGGTCCCGCTAGCATCAATTAAGCACATAAAATAGCCCAAATAAAGCTGTCCTGCACTTTTGCGGAGTCTATAAAAAAAATAGCACATAATTACCCTATACTCAAATCCGTAAAATATATATATTTTTTATATACGTAAAATATCCATGTAAAAAGTCCATAGGGCTTGGAGCACCTCAGACACGCCCACGCTGCAGCCGGAAAATAAACAGTTAATTTGAACTTGGGTTTGGGCTGATGTGCAAGCTTGAGAGTGGGTTACTTTTAATCCTCATGTACCCCAATATGATCCCTAGCATTTACAGAGCTGTACAGTGCAGGCTTGAATTTATTTTTGAGTTTTTATATTTCTGAGCTTACGGCCGGTTCCAAGATATGCGGCCGGCCGTAAAAGGAGATCCTTGCGGGGCCGTATAATAGAATCGCGAGTTAACAGAACCCCCGCAAGGAATCGCAGCCTTACGGACGATTTACGGCCGATAATAGAATGAGGCCCTTAATGTTTTGTTGCATCTGAAAGGCTGGTATTGCAACTGTACTACAGTGCATATTCTTTCTATTAAATGATGCTCTCGGAGCACAATAATAGATTCACAAGTTTTAACTGTTCTGGAGGACTTCCTAATGATCAGTAACATAGATGTACTTCCCTGCCATTGAGACCACGTGCTGCAGTCTGATCTCTGCATGTATTGTCCGTTTCAAGGAGGTTTACACAGGCTTTGTGTTCCATGTCCCTGTAAATCTCTGCGCTATTGGTCTATCCAATATATTTCAAGCATCCTTACAAATGGGACTTTTTATTTCAAAAATAATTTAGTAAAATAGTAGTTTCTACCTGTATGACACAAAAAGAAGTAAAACATTTATGGAAAATGTAAATGATCACTATTTATATATATATATATATATATATATATATATATATATACATACATATATAATACACACACAGTGGATATAAAAAGTCTACACACCCCTGTTAAAATGTCAGGTTTCTGTGCTGTAAAAAAATGAGACCAAGATAAATCATTTCAGAACTTTTTCCACCTTTAATGTGACCTATAAACTGTACAACTCAATTGAAAAACAAATTGAAATCTTTTAGGTAGAGGGAAGATAAAATCTAAAAATAAAATAATATGGTTGCATAAGTATGCACATCCTTAAACTAATACGTTGTTGAAGCACCTTTTGATTTTATTACAGCACTCAGTCTTTTTGGGTATGAGTCTATCAGCATGGCACATTTTGACTTGGCAAGATTTGCCCACTCTTCTTTGCAAAAACACTCCAAATCTGTCAGATTGCGAGGGCATCTCCTGTGCACAGCCCTCTTCAGATCACCCCACAGATTTTCAATCGGATTCAGGTCTGGGCTCTGGCTGGGCCATTCCAAAACTTGAATCTTCTTCTGGTGAAGCCATTCCTTTGTTGATTTGGATGTATGCTTTGGGTCGTTGTCATGCTGAAAGATGAAGTTCCTCTTCATGTTCAGCTTTCTAGGAGAAGCCTGAAGGTTTTGTGACAATATTGACTGGTATTTGGAACTGTTCATAATTCCCTCTATCTTAACTAAGGCCCCAGTTCCAGCTGAAGAAAAACAGCCCCAAAGCATGATGCTGCCACCACCATGCTTCACTGTGGGTATGGTGTTCTTTTGGTGATGTGCAGTGTTGTTTTTGCGCCAAACGTATCTTTTGAAATTATGGCCAAAAAGTTCAACCTTGGTTTCATCAGACCATAACACCTTTTCCCACAAGCTTTTGGGAGACTTCAGATGTGTTTTTGCAAAATGTAGCCTGGCTTGGATGTTTTTCTTTGTAAGAAAAGGTGAGGTTGAGGTTGAGGAGGGAGGATGAGGAGGGAGGTTGAGGATGAGGAGGGAGGTTGAGGATGAGGATGGGGGGGTTGAGGATGAGGAGGGGGGGTTGAGGATGAGGAGGGGGGGTTGAGGAGGGAGGTTGAGAATGAGGAGGGGAGAAGAAACACCGGGAAGGGAGAGAGGGGGGGAAGAGACACCGGGAAGGGAGAGAGGGGGGGAAGAGACACCGGGAAGGGAGAGGGGAGGGGGGAAGAGACACCGGGAAGGGAGAGGGGGAAGAGACACCGGGAAGGGAGAGGGGGGGGAAGAGACACCGGGAAGGGAGAGGGGGGGGGAAGAGACACCAGGAAGGGAGAGGGGGGGGGGGAAGAGACACCGGGAAGGGAGAGGGGGGGGGAAGAGACACCGGGAAGGGAGAGGGGGGGGGGGAGAGACACCGAGAAGGGAGAGGGGGGGGGAGAGAGACACAGAGAAGGGTAGGGGGGGGAAGAGACACGGGAGAGAGAGGGGGGACACAGAGGGCACAAGAGGGACACAGGGGGCAGCACATTTCCCACCCTCAATGACCTCAAACACACTGCTAAAGCAACACTTGAGTGGTTTAAGGGGAAACATGTAAATGTGTTGGAATGGGCTAGCCAATGCCCAGACCTCAATCCAATTGAAAATCTGTGGTCAGACATAAAGATTGCTGTTCACAAGTGCAAACCATCCAACTTAAAGAAGCTGAAGCAGTTTTGCAAGGAGGAATGGGCAAAAATCCCAGTGGTAAGATGTGGCAAGCTCATAGAGACTTATCCAAAGCGACTTGGAGCTGTGATTGCCGCAAAAGGTGGCTCTACAAAGTATTGACTTTAGGGGGTGAATAGTTATGCACATTGACTTTTTCTGTTATTTTGTCCTATTTGTTGTTTGCTTTACAATAAAAAAAAAAAATAATCTTCAAATTTGTGGGCATGTTCTGTAAATTAAATGATGCAAATCCTCAAACAATCCATGTTAATTCCAGGTTGTGAGGCAACAAAACAAGGCACTGTATGTGTATAAATTGCTTATATGTGCATTTGTTTCTTCTGCAATGAGTGCCATGTCACTTTAACACAAATAGGTGGTCTAAATGGAGCTACCTAGAACCATACCTAACTACATATAATGGTTAATAAATTAATGAATGTTTTACATACAACTTTAGTTTTATTGTAGATCTATTGTGGGGAAACTGACACTGAAAATTTGCAAGTTTCCCCTGATCTCTAGGATGGAGTTCCTGTTATAAAGTGCAGCATGATGTGCCAGTAAAGCTGGGCAATACATCGATAGCTGCAGGAAATCTGAAAAAGACATGGAGCTCCAGCATAAAGACGTTGGGAAACCAGATCAACTCATTTTGCATTTAGTTGCCTTTTTGACTACTCACTTGCCCGCTGTGGGACATGTTCCAGTGCTGGCACTGAAGGGGTTATGTGTGTCGGTAACATGATATCACGTCTGTTCTCTCCATGTCTGTCTGATCGGGCGATGTGTCTGTTCTGGGGGACGTGCAGCAGCTGTGGCAGGCGGGCTACAAGCAGCTGAAATGTTTCTGAGAAATACAGAATATTCTCTTACTCTGTGACCCAGAAATTGCTTTAATTAATCCTCCCATATCTGACACTTCCTGTTAAAAGGGATAGGTCTCATACAGGTATATATGTATGTATGTGTATATGTATGTATGTGTATATGTATGTATGTATGTGTATATGTATGTATGTATATATATATATATATGTGTATATATATATATATATATATATATATATATATATATATATATATATATATATATACACTGTATGTGTATATACAGTGCCTTACAAAAGTATTCACCACCCTTGGCTTGTGTTTTGTTGCCTCCCAACCTGGAATTAATATGGATTGTTTGAGGATTTGCATAATTTAATTTACAGAACATGCCCACAACTTTGAAAATGTTTTTATTTTATTTTCTATTGTGAAGCAAACAACAAATAGGACAAAATAACAGAAAAAGTCAATGTGCATAACTATTCACCCCCCTAAAGTCAATACTTTGTAGAGCCACCTTTTGCGGCAATCACAGCTCCAAGTCGCTTTGGATAAGTCTCTATGAGCTTGCCACATCTTACCACTGGGACTTTTGCCTATTCCTCCTTGCAAAACTGCTCCAGCTCCTTCAAGTTGGATGGTTTGCGATTGTGAACAGCAATCTTTAAGTCTGACCACAGCTTTTCTATTGGATTGAGGTCTGGGCTTTGACTAGGCCATTCCAACACATTTACATGTTTCCCCTTAAACCACTCAAGTGTTGCTTTAGCCGTGTGTTTGGGGTCATTGTCCTGCTGGAAGGTGAACCTCCGTCCTAGCCTCAAATCGCGCACAGTGGTACAGGTTTTGCTCAAGAATATCCCTGTATTTAGCACCATCCATCTTCCCCTCAACCCTGACCAGTTTCCCAGTCCCGGCTGCTGAAAAACATCCCCACAGCATGATGCTGCCACCACCATGTCTCACTGTGGGGATGGTGTTCTTTGGGTGTTGTGATGTGTTGGGTTCGCGCCAGACATAACGTTTTCTTTGGCCGAAAATTTCAATTTTAGTCTCATCAGACCAGAGCACCTTCCTCCATACATTTTGGGAGTCTCCCACATGCCTTTTCGCAAACTTAAAATGTGCCATTTTGTTTTTTTCTTCTGGCCACTCTGCCATAAAGCCCAACTCTATGGAGCGTACGGATTATTGTCGTCCTATGTACAGATACTCCAGTCTCTGCTGTGGAACTCTGCAGCTCCTCCAGGGTCACCTTAGGTTGCCGTGCTGCCTCTCTGATTAATGCCCTCCTTGCCCGGTCCTTGAGTTTTGGTGGGCGGTCGTCTCTTGGCGGGTTCGCTGTTGATCCATGTTCTTTCCATTTGGTTATGATAGATTTGATGGTGCTCCTGGGGATCATCAAAGATTTGGATATTTTTTTATAACCTAACCCTGACTTGTACTTCTCAACAACATTGTCCCTTACTTGTTTGGAGAGTTCCTTGGTCTTCATGGCAGTGTTTGGTTAGTGGTGCCTCTTGCTTAGGTGTTGCAGCCTCTGGGGCCTTTCAAAAAAGGTGTGTATATGTAATAACAGATCATGTGACACTTAGATTGCACACAGGTGGACATAATTTCACTAATTATGTGACTTCTGAAGGTTGCACCAAAGCTTTTTATGGGCTTCATAACAAATGGGGTGAATACATACGCACATGCCAATTTTCTGTTTTCTATTTCTAAAAAATATTTTTTTGTATATATTTTTCTCATTTCACTTCTCCAACTTAGACTATTGTGTTATGATCCATCATATAAAATTCAGATTAACAAAACAGTTAAGGCTGTAATGTAACAAAATAGGTAAAAAGTCAAGGGGGTGAATACCTTTGCAAGGCACTGTGTGTATAATACAATGTCTATATATATATATATATATATATATATATATATATATATATATAATATATATATATATATATATATATATATATATATATATATATATATATATGTATGTGTTGGTTATTTTTTTTTTTTTTATATATATACACAAAGTCAGAGGAGCTCATCAGAGAACAAACTAACCTTAATAGGTTAGCTCTATAGACATGATAATCCACTCTGAGAGCACCTCTTTTAGCTCACTTGTGCCCTTCACAGGGAGAAATATCCTGTAGTATATCAGTCTGGTCCCACTCAAGAGTGACCCAGCCCCGAAATACCAGGCAATTCTACCCTGAACAGGAGAAACGGCAAACCCCAGACGCGTTTCGGCCTTTATGGGCCTCGTCATTGAGGTGCAGCTAAACTCCCTAAGGCACAGTGAGCAAGGGGTCCACGTCTGGAGTCCCCTATCACCCTTAGGGAGGCTAAACCCCAAGGGTAATTTGCATAAACAAAATAACTAAGTCATGTATGTATCGCATATATAGTTGTGAGCAAGCGGGTTGTTGCCACGCAAAGCGAGGGCCGCAGTTGCTGGCAAGGTCCTTGCCACCAACTGAGGGCCTCGCGAAGCGGGGTTCGGGCGGTAAGGTCGTAAAGTTTCACGGCTCATATTTCACGAGGGTCCGCATTTGCGGAGGCTCCCACGTCGACTGCAAAATTTACGGACTTAGCATCCACAAATACGAGCCGCGGGACTTTTACGACCTTACAGCCCGAACCCCGTGCACATGAAAACATTAAAAACATTATAAATACACACAATAAACACATACAAAGCTCAAAAAACGAAAACGAGGCTATAGGAGTTTTAAGACGCAAAACAACACCAAGCACATACGGCTTACTAAAAAAAACTACGAGGTACAAGATACACTCTTACCAAGGATGCAACATCATCCACAGCCGCGTACAACATACACATTCGCCACCATTTTAGATACACACAAAAAATACATAAAAAGCTTACCCACAGCAAGGGGGGGCACCCTAGACCTCTGCAAGTGGAGTTACACCTCAATTTAAGTCTAAATTAAAGAGTTTAGACACACATGAAAATCCCTTAAGCAACAGAAAAAATGGCCCACCGAAAAAACGAGGATACAGGACGCTAATCAGGTAAAACACCACAAAACATATACAGATTTTCCGAAAAAAGCCGTACGAGGTCCAAACTACACTATTAACAAGGACGCAAAAATACTACCTTAACGCCCGACCCACGCAACATGAAAACAAGAGAAACACAATAAATACACACACCAAATACATAAAAACCTTACCCACACCAAGAAGGGGCACCCTGGACCTCTGCAGCTGAAGTTACACCTAAATTTAACTCCAAATTCAAGACTTTAGACACATGAAAATCCCCTAAGCGAGAGAAAAAATGGCTGCCGAAAAAACCCAAAACGAGGCTACAGGACCCTAAGCACGCAAAAAACAAAGCACATACGGATTTTCCGAAAAACACCTACTAGGTACAAGATACACTGTTAACAAGGACGCCAAATCATCCGCAGACGCGTACCACGCACATTAGCCTCCATTTTACAACACTAACTTGCAATGCGGAAGTACACAGTGTAACGGATCTACTGGCACCCCGACCGGGTACCTCCGTTGATGGACGCGTCCTAGTTTGCGTCGAGGACTACAAGCACCGCACCGGACACCACAACCACCACAGACTCCACAACCGCCGTAGCTTAACTGGAGCCGCGCCGTCTTCCTTCCACCCTGTATGAATCTCCAGCATCCAGGATCGTGTGGGGAAGACCTCTCCTCCAAGAAGAGTACATCAGGAACAAGGGTTCAGTAGTTTAAAGCTCCAGGGAGTATGCAAAGCATAGCAATCCCCAGTATGATATAGCAATCCTCTCCAAGAACGAGACGAGGCTAAGTTTTGAAGGGTCAAGGAGCACTCTCCTGCTGGCACACCCAGCCTGCTTTTTATTACAGTCAGGTACAAACAGAACACACCCAGGGGAAGGTATAAACAACCAATAACACCATAGTAACGCCCACAGTTTCCCTCCCCTCTACTTGAGAGATAATTGAGTTTATTACTGTATCTACTCAATTATCTCCCAGCTAAAACTTACACATTTTTATAACTTTATGATTTTACATAGTACATAAATAAAACTTACATTTTTATGAACAACATAAATTGTGGAACAACATATTAAAAAATGGCATGAATCAGACCAGGGGTTCAAAAGTTAGTAAAAGTATCTTTTACACATAACACACAGACATTTCACATATCCCCCATAGTTGGCCACACAATACACATATAGGGACAATAGGTGGGTCACACCTCCCTGAGGCTACCTGGCAACTTTGATACAATCAGACATGGATTAGATCATCCTTCTTTGTTCTTATGTCTGAGAATGAAAACACTTTATACAATACATTTCCTTATCTTATGCGGAGTCTCTGTAACAGGATTATCTCCCATGCCAAGGTCTGCACTAGTCTGGGCCAATATTCTGCAGAGCATAAACCATCATACATACAGTATATTAGTAGGATCATATTTTAACCATAATAATCATAAAACAGGGTAAAACAGTGATGGGTTCCGTTACACACCTCCCCCGTGTCCATAAGCCGGCATACACGGTCTGATCCCAACGGATCGGCCTGGGGATGTCTGGACAAAAGTATTTGTTGGTCAATTCTCTAGTTTGACAACCCATCAGCATTACTGCAATTCACATTTACTCACATGTCACATATCCCCAGATAGCTGGGATCTGAGCGCACAAAGCTACCGAATAGCGCTCAGATCCTCTTCACACAGTTCAATTGCCATTGAGCTAAAGTCTTTCCCATAGTCTTTCATTATATGAATGGGCTCCATGGCATAGCTATCTGTGGTATCATGGTTCACACAGGGCAAGTACCGAATGACCCCCCTGTATGTAAAGGGCCAGAATGAGTGACATACACTCTGGTATGGCCGAATACTGTGTTTAAAGGGCAATATGTCCCAGGGCCATAGTCGCAGGGCAGGAGGCTGGCAAACAGTCCTCTCCAAGACAAAGTGGCGAAGGGCACTTCGTCACACACAGCTACCCACAACGGATTTTCCTCGCGCACGCACACTACACACTGCACACATTGCTGACATTTTACACCTCAGCCCCACAACACTGAAAACCAACATTGTATGCTGCAGCAACATTACAACAGATTGTCAGCTCTTCAACACAATACTTCCTGCATATATTACTTCAACATAGGTAAAGTATATTCATTTATTAATTATTTCATTAGCATACAAAAAACCACCGCCAACGCTGCTCATATGACATAAACAACCAACAGCCTCGCAATGAGCGCCGAAGTTGCTCTGCGCGAGGCTCGCAATGAGCACCAAAGGATCTCGGAACACCAACAAAATGAATGTCTCAACCAAACACCATTATCTGCCTTACAATCTTATTGCCGTCATTTTTTGACGGACAAGTTGCTAGTATATATATATATATATATATATATATATAATATATATATATATATATATATATATATATATATATATATATATATATATAAAATGTGTGTGTGTGTATGTATTTGGAATTCTGTGCTGGAAACAGGTTTTTTAACTTGTTTTAGACATTCAAATGTAAACACAGATGTACTATTTATTTACTACTAACGACTTGCCCGTCAAAAATGATGACAATAAAATTGTAAGCCAAGCAATGCTGTTTGTCAAACAATGTAAGGCTTTTGTTTATCTGAGCGCCTTTAGCGCTCATTGCGAACCTTTCCTCCCGCCCACTGTACGGGCCGCTCATTGCAGGGTTAGTTAACCTGCAAGTTTTGTGCTTGGGAATGCCATGTGTCTCTTTCCAGCATCTCCCCCCCTGTCCCTTCCCTGTGTGTTTCTCTTCTGTGTGTCTGCTGATTGTTTGTGTGGCGCACGTCTACTGGCGTTTGTTTTATTTTCAAAGTCCCGTGTCCCTGGCGTTGTTGGTTTAAGTGTTAGTGTCTTTGCCGTCATGTATTTTCTAAGTCCTGCGTGCCTGGCTTTGCTCAGCCTCGTTTTCATCCAGTTTCAGATTTTTTTTTACGTTTTTCGTCCGCCATTTTTTTTTATTGCTTAGCCGATTTTCGAGTGACGTAACACTGCAAATAAGGTTCAAAATCGCTTGCAACGTCACTCCCAGGCTTCTTGGCTCTCCCACTGTGCTGTCTGTGAGTGTGTTTGCTCTCTGTGGGTCTCTCTCTCTGTGCGCTCTCTGCCTCTGCTCTCTGTCTATGCACTCTCTCTCTCTCTGTGCGCTGTCTGTGCTCTTTCTCTGAGCGCTCTCTCTGCGCTCTCTCTTGCTCTCTGGGGGTGCGCTGTCTGTGTGTGAACTCTCTGTCTGTGCACTCTCTCTGCTCTCTGTCTGTGCACTCTCTGTGCATTCTCTGGCTGCGCTCTCTCGCTCTTTGTGTGCTGTCTGTGTGCTCTCTCTATCTCTGTACCCCTCCATCTCTGTGTGCTCTCTGCATGTGCACTCTCTCTGTCTGCGCTCTGTGTGCACTGTCTGTGTATGATCTCTGTCTGTGTGCACTCTGTCTCTGTACCCCTCCCTCTCTTTGTCAATCTCTGTGCGCTCTCTGTCTGTGCGCTCTCTCTGCTTTCTATCTGGGCACTCTCTCTCTGTGCTCTCTGTCTGTGCACACTGTCTTTGTGCAACCTCTCTGTCTGTGTTCGCTCTTGCTCTGTAATTCTCTCTCTCTTTGTACCCCTCCCTCTCTGTACCTGTCTCCCTCTCTGTCTCGGTCTCCCTCTCTGTCTCGGTCTCCCTCTCTGTCTCTGTCTCCCTCTCTGTCTCGGTCTCCCTCTCTGTCTCGGTCTCCCTCTCTGTCTCGGTCTCCCTCTCTGTCCCGGTCTCCCTCTCTGTCCCGGTCTCCCTCTCTGTCCCGGTCTCTCTCACTCTCTCTGTACCTGTCTCTCACTCTGTACCTCTTTCCCTCCTTCTCTCTCTCTTACTTTGCTGTCTTTCTCTCAAATTCAAATGGCCGCCAGCTTCTGATAAGATTAGGGTTTAGGCTCCTCCCCACTGTCATTATAACCATGCCCCCTTGATGACATCCGCTTTGGCAACATTTTTTGCTGCTGACAACTATATATGTAACTAGAATATTGCCCGTCAAAAAATGAAATGAAATTGTAAGGTAGCTAATG